>APFE031727440.1:0-15935 GCA_000404065.3 Pinus taeda | reverse complement strand
AAAATAAAAAATTAATTAAAATTAAATTTAAAATTAATTAATCTTGAGGGAGCCGACTTCTCAAAAATTAAGAGCCGACCTTCCCTCCCTTTCCCTCCTCATCTCTATTTATACCCTATCACTCTGCTCTTCTTCTATCATAGCATTCAAGTTGTCCTGATGATGGATCCCGGTTGGGATTCGAAACGTTGGCAGAAAATCGTTCTTACTGTGGATTCTCCGGTGACTAATTCAGAAATAACAAACCACAGAGGTCTTAAATCCAAAAAACCCCACTATCTGTATCATCATACAAGGTGGAAATACATAGGAATTATACAAATCCTTAGCTCTCACATCTAGCCAGCTCTTAATACAATCCTCACATATGCTCACAGGAAATCCAGGCTTCTCTCAAGCCTTCCTCTCTGCCCTCCAAGCTCCTATTTCCTTACGCTATTCCTCTGGGATGATTCACCTTCAACCAAGTGGAACACTCTAATCTCACACACTATCAGAACTACGCAATCCTCAAGGAATAATTCCTTGACTGCATGCATGAGTTTTCTTTTTAAGAAAACACATGCAACTAATAGTACATTGTCCTTGTCTTTAATCTCAACTAGGTCTTTCTCAGAATAAATATGCATGAGTTTCTGATGATGGAATCTTCAGTTAACTGGAGTACACTAGTTGAGTGCATGCATGTATCAACTGACTGTTAACTCTCTATTAATTCCTCAAACAGTTTGGAACTAATTTAACTGGACTTAACTCAGTAAACTAAGTTAACTAATTACAACTCAATCTTATCTCTTTAATTTAAAGGATAACTCTTGCATGACTTTAGAAAGACTTCTAACTTGAATTTATCCAAATAATTAGTTCAAAATGAATTAATTAATTATTTCCAAGTAGTTGTTAAGACTAAATTCAATTTTAATTCACAATTTAATTCAAGGACAAATTAAATTGGAATATTCTTATTGCCACATTTCAACACTTTCATCTCTTTTAGTTTAATATACTTTGCATGGTGAACTCTAGTTCATAATTTATAGTGTCTTAGTGGTGTGTATTGTTATTGGAATCATTGGATTCCTATGGTTGTCACACCCTGCCTGAAGCTCTTCCTTATAAGTTTATCATCTATTAGAACCTGCTAGATTATGTTATAGTCTTTCTTGGTAGTTGTCCGCTACACAAACTGCTATGAATGCTATTTTATTAGTCTCTCTATCTACTAGAGGTTGTCCTAAATCTGGCCATTTGCATATCGAAATAGCATCCCCTACTAACAAATATGTTGTCATGGGGGATTTGGAGGCAAAGACCCTCAACGTCAGTCGTGGGTTCAATCCTCAACTCAAAATGCTACGACCATATTTCATTCTTCAACTCCTTTGGAGATCCAAGAAGAAATTCGCCAACTAGAAGCCTTGACTACTAATAATCACCAAGCATACTCTAATTCTAAAATCCACTTTGAACAAGCCGATTGGGTTCTTGATCCTGGGTATACCATGGGATGACAGAGCCAATATCTTGATTCCATTACACTTCATTGGAAAATGAAGACACTCCTAGGCAAGATCTTGAAGGAAAAGCATGGGCACCACAACAATATCTTCTCCTTTCTTAATGAAATCCAACAAGCCCAACACCACTAGTGCTCTTATCTTGTCATTCGGGATGCTCATTTACCCCACATAGGGGGTCATCTTCAGTGTGTCCTAAAGCCTCCAACCCCGACGGGTACACGCACCCAAGATCTAACCCCAATCACTTCGTCAGATACCCCAGCAGGTACATGATCCCAAGATCTAACCCCAGTCACTTCATCAGATACTTGATGTTTCATTTAGCCTCTTAGCTTATGCCTTTTACTTTTGGTAGAATATTTGATTTTAGCAATTATGTACTTAGTAGTAATGGGTATTTTCATTTTGGTAGACCTATACATTTTCAATGATCAACAGTTTTAGTTACTGAGTTTAAATAGTGATCTCTTGTTTTGTAAGATGATGTTTTGAGGTAATAAAAATTCCATTTAAAAATAATAATAATAACTGTAGACATATTATGTATTCATATTATTTATTTATCAAAATTCTATGGGAAATTATTTTAGAATAAATAATGCAACTGCTTAGGTAATTAATTTTTTTATAAATAAGTTTCCTTTTCTAATAAGAAATTAATTTTTTTAATTTTATTTATTATTAATATCTTAATATAACATAGGTAATATAATAATTAATAAATTTATTTAGTGTATCTATTATATCATGTATTTTTAATTTGCTTGTCAATTGGAATTATTTTTAGTAGTTAAAATAATGATCAAGTAATTGGGACACATTATTTTTTTCTTCATCATCCAAATTCTGTTTATGCTTTATTAATATTTAAAATAATATACTCTCATAAAAAATAAAGAAATATATTTATATCTTTCATCATTTTTTTTCCGAAGAGAAAAATCGTAATCTTTTCATTAATGTGAAAAAATTACATGTAGTAGATGCTTGTAGGCATATGCGTTATCAAAAAACTAATTCAGATATGAGCTATATACATATTTTGCATAGTGCAAATATCATGACCTACCGGTCATCTTGCCAATATAAAGATTGTCTGTGTTGTGGCTAATAACAAAGAGCAAAAAATAAATATACAGTAGTGTTCAATAGATAGTCTGCATATAAACAAAACAAAAAAGCAGCCATATTTCTATGGCCAATCCACCTTGTGATATTCCCGGTCTATGTACGGCCTATGGTGGTATTGATATATTTCTGTGTCCACTTGTTCACTGATTATCCATAAGCCTCTGGGCAGTAATGAACCCTCCTTTGAAAGCCTGTCAGCATCTTCATTGTTTTTCCTGTGAATGTGTTGACATGTGATCAGATTAAATCCTTTTTTGAGATTTTTCACATTAGATCAAATATTTTGAAGGGAAATGGCATGACATTGATTTATATCATTGAACCAGTTAATGATAATTTGTGGATCGCCAAAAATCTAAAAAGAGATGCAATCATGCGCAAGGGTCAAATGCAACAAATGTTTAAGGGTTGAGAGCTCAACATAGTTGTTGGTTCCATCTCCCAGGCCTAGTTTGACTTTGTAGAAGTGTTGTTCGGAAAGGTATAAGAAAAATCCCCCTCCACAACCATGTCTCTGTGCGGCCCTATAAATGTAGGCCCATGGCTAAGTTTTATCAATGTTTCCTGGTCCGGTAATAATGTGGGATCGAGTAGGTAGATCCTCAGGGACATCATTGTAAGCAGACAGTTCTTGTACTGTGAGACGCTGCTAGTTTACAGGCTGGTTCTTGAAGATGTAGCGATTCCTTCCAAGCCAAATAGTCCAGCAAATAATGAGAGGTAGGTACTATTCATTATGTTTAGGGTGATTCGTTGTCCAGTAGTGCTAGGCTTGAATAAGAGATACCCCTTCCCTTGTATTCCTGATTCTAAGTTGTTTTGTGTTATCTTGCCAAAAGTGTGTGACAAGTGAACAAAACAGGAATAAGTGTTCATTGGATTCGGAAGCTTGCTGGCATAAAACACATCTACTCAGACCATAAGTCACTCTGTGCATGAGTGCCTCGCCTGTGGGGGTCTTGTTATTAAGTATCGACCACATGAAAAGCCTTGATCGAGGGGCAGCTTTTAATTTCCATAGGTTCTGCCACTAGTTCTGTAGTTGTAAAGGTTTCTGGGCTTCCATCAGGTGAAGGTATTCGAGCTTTGGACTATATTTCCCATGTGTAGTTGGAGTCCAGATGAGCATGTCAGGTTCTTGATTTAGTATGATGTGTGCCTCCTGAAGTGCCCTTGTATACATAGACCAAGTGTGTTGCCATTGCTCAGGGATGTTGAGATCATGAGCTGATTTCCATTGATGTCCTAGATAAAACCGAGGGTTTTGGGTGGCAATGTGGGTAATGGTCGTGACCTCTCTGTGGTGTAGGAAGGCTATAAGATCCAGAGGTAAATGATACAGATTCTCCCCCCCCCTCCCCAATCCAAGGATCAATACCAATTCCCACAGAGTGACCATTGTTGATGCGCCAAGCAAGAGCAGTCCTTATAGAAGGCATTGTTTGTAGAATGGCTTTCCAAACTATAGAGATGCCTCCACTATTCCAGGTTTGTTGACGTGCCTAGTCCAAGATCTGTAGTGGCTAGATGTACTTGTGGAATGAAATAGTTGTCCAGGGATTGCTAGCAGTGAGGAGGGTCCAACTCATTTTGGCTGCAAGAGCTTTTGCAAATTGAGGGAGCTCTTTTAACCCCCATCCCCCCTCATTTCTTTGGCAGGGCGATGGATTTCCAAGATACCCATGAAATTTTTTTACCTTACTTATGCCCCTTCCATAGATATCGACTGCAAAGTTGTTGTATGTGACTGAGGATTCCCCGAGGTATCCATGCGAGCCACATCCAGTAGACTGGGGTGGCTTCCAAAACTGATTTAATCAGGACTAGCCTCCTAGCTTTGGAGAGTAGTCTATGGTTCCAGCTATTTAGTCTTTTTTCTAGTTTGACAACTAACCAAGTCCAGTCAGCAATGCTGTAGTAGTTTGGCTTGATCCAGAAGCCCAGATATTTGAGACCCTCTGAGAGACGATGTGGGATGAAAAGAAAATGATGGGTTGCAGATCTAGATTCAGTAGGATTAAGACCAGATGTAGTGATGGTGGGCTTGGAGTGGTTGACAGACATACCAGTGGCTACTTCAAAAAGCTTGAGGATCTCGTGGAAGGTGTCCAAGTCCCCAGTGCTGCCATTTAATAAAATCAAAATATCATCCACAAATAGTAAGTGGGTGAGGTAGAATAGGTTAGAAATTTTGAGGCCTTGTAATCTACCTTCCCTCTTTGTCGAGGCAATGAGTCTACTAAGGCCCTCCATTACCAATAGGAAAAGCAAAGGGGACAGTGGACATCTCTGTCTCAAGCCATGATCAGCATGAAAGAAGGGTGTAGCAAAGCCATTTATGAGGATACTGTAGGTGACAGAGTTGATGCAGCAAAAGATCCAATTTATGTACTCATAGGGGAAGCCGAGATGAATGAGAATCATTTTAATGAAAAGCCATGATACACGATCAAAAGCTTTTGCAAGATCAATCTTGAGGATGGTACACTTAAGGGATTTTTTATTAATGGAGTGGATGGCTTCCTGAGCTATACCAATGGCTCCATGGATTTCCCTATTGTGGAGAAAAGCAAACTATTCAGGCGAGAAATGAGAAAAGGAGGTCCATCAGATATGAGAGAAGTTGTTTTTAAAGCATCAATAAAGGGAAAAGAAACGGAAGAGCACAATGAATCAGGACACATTTCAGAAGAAGAAGATGAGGTAAGTTTTGTCAAGAAGCTTCAACGAGGTTCCGGAAGATTCAGAGGTAAGCTAACATTCAAATGCATTACTTGTGGTAGAGTTGGTCATTACGCTGCTAAATTCCCCCATGTCAAAGGAAAGATGTCTGCGGAAGGTAATAGAAGTTATTATACTCATAATGATAGTGATGGATTGTCCAATAGTGATGAAGATTATCAAGAAATTAAACTACTCATGGCATATCAAAATGATGCCTTAGAAACAGAGGTTTGTAGCAGAAACAGAGGAGCCACCAAAAAGGAACTGGTAAACGAAGAAGGCAATAAGAAGTTTAAAAAGCTGACACCTACAATTGATGACTATGTACAGGAGAGGAAAGGAAAAACAATGGCGCGCACCGACCGTGGTTGAGGACGTGGTGGCAGAGGACGCCCTAGGCAAGGCAACCTGAAAGATAGGCAAACAGATGACCAGGGAAATCGATGCAGAGGGAGAAGGACCACCCAGTCAGTGGTTCAAGAAGTAGCACAAGCCTATCAAGAAGGAACGAATGAGGATATCAAAAGGATAATTCAAAATTTAGAGTCCAATGTTCTAGAAGAACAGTCTGTGTCTGAGACAGAAGAATGGACGGAGATGATCAGGGACCCAGGAAACACGAGACGCAGGCTGACCTTGTATAGGTAGTCCCTGCACATCTACTGGGTTCTCAAATGCCTCCTGGCAAAATCTATGGAACAGTTTGGTACAGAAATGGTAGAAATCGCCAATGGGGTGACCAATTTACAAAAGGAGATGAAAAACTTTCAAACCATAATGATCAGGCAAAATGACAAACTAGAGGAGATGGCTCAGGTTCTGTCCCGGTTTGCGAGTATCCACACCACTCAGGAGGGGCAAATGGAAATCCCAATGGATATTGACTAGAACAATGGAACCAGTAAGAAATGAGGCCCATGAGGCTCTGCTGTAGTGTTCTAATTTTTCCTTTTTAATGTTCTTATGCGAATCAGTAGCTTAATAGGCAGGTTCTGGTGTTTAGTGCACATAGCTGGTATGGAGAGACCTGTAAAATTTTGCTTTTGGAACGCTTACAGTAAACTAAGGTGGCTAACAGACCTGGTTTCCCTACAGGCCAGGTTGAGGCCACCAAAACAGTGTATCTGGTCTTCCTATTTTATATAAATAGAAAAGAATGGCACCATCTTTACCTACAAAAAAAAGATCATTAGAAGAAACATAAATTACATATAGTCACATCTGTATCATTGATCTTCATCAACACTCATATCCACTTTGGAATCTCACAAAACCTGCTCTTTCTTCACCACTTCATCTTCAAGTTGTCACTTGAACTCCATTTAAAACATAAACACCTCTGACCATGTTTGATGAACTTGCATGATCAACAATGTTGACATACTTTATTCTGCAAAATTACATAGTTCTTTGTAACGATTATAAAAAGTAGCCAAGTAACGAACCATTCTATGGACAAGCTCTCATCTATCAGACAACATAGCTCGTTGTTTCTGACAGTATCTAGGATAGTTGTCTGGGTAGTGAATGTGTTCAAAATTTGACCATACAATTTGACTCATCTCACACACATGGATCTCATAAAATTAACCTGTAACTGATTCTCTTGAAGTCCGAAGCACAACAAGACCCATCAACATATAATATATTCACACGATCAAATTAGCGATATGTTCTTTTGGCACCGAAGAATTTCAAGAACCACTAATTTAATTATATTTCACTGTTCAATAATTGGTTTTGGACTTTTAATTTACAAACAATTGTTCTGGAGTTTCTCATCTTCACAAAGCAGTGGTTAGAGTGGTCAATTCCAGCAAACTCACATTCACATATTGAGTTGACCATATTTGATATGTTTAAAATAGAAACTTCAAATAAATTTAAAACAAAAAATCATTCCACCAAGAATTTTAATAACCACAATTATGTTTCTTTTGTAGCATTGATTTTAACCTTGTGGAACTTGAGCAGAGAACACAATATAATCAGATTAGGGCATCCACCCAAATGTGGATTAACGAGAGCAACACGGGCTAAAGAGACAGATATAGTACATAGTGCAATTCTTTCACACAGAAACAACTGCGGCTGGTCAATGCCCCAATTCATTGCAACACATATCAACACCATTCTGTCGCTCACACACCATAAGAAACAACCCTCCTTGCAACAATGATCAAAACTAGGTCGTGACTCCCATCCAATGATTGACGCGGATCTACAGATGTTGTGGTTGCCAAGGATGATAGAGTTGACGAGCAGTTCCGAAGGCTCTACTCTCATTAATTCATTTAATTCCTTTGTGCTAGATATTCGCCCCATGCTAGAGTTATGATCAACGTCCAGTTGTAGGAATAGTGATGCAATCAATGTTTTCAACTATCCATGCCCAGTTTGTGTCTTTTGTATCTTTCTTGGATGAAGAAGATTAGTGTTCTCATTTCCAATTATGACTTTGAAGAGTCGGTCAATTTAGGAAAATTGAAGGGATTCTTTGCAAAATTATTTTAATGAGTAGGGAGGTCCAATAATTATCACATTCTCAATAGAAGCAAGCATATATCTAATGGATCCTTCGATACAGTGGTTAGATCAACGATATCTTGAATCTGTGATATATGTGTTTCTCTACAGCACCCCCATTTCACACATCATTTCTCATTCAATCATTGAACTGGTCGTTTGATTTCCTCCAACATTTTTCCCCTTGTAGTTGCACACGACTCTGTACTAGCATAAAATCTACAAAGACAAATAATTATACAACAATTGAAAAATAAACACACACTGATCTAATTTATTTCTACTTATGTACATAGTATCTGTCCTCACATGTTTTCCATCTCCTTGGGCCCTCCGATAAGGGAGTCAAGCCCATAAAGGCTCTGATACCACTTTAAAAATTGGAGGAGCGGCCATGATGCACATAAAACTATTCATAAATCACATTCAATGCCAAATTACAAGCCACATAAATAGTGCTCATAAGATCCAACATATTCCAAACAAGGAGAATATTGTTGAGCAAATCTCTGAACAAAAATTCAACAACCAACAACCCAATCCTACATATATACTATCATAAGCATTATTCCAAGTATAATTATATAAACAAATCACACCCCTACTGCTATGGCCGTGAACAAACTTTATTCGGTGAATGACTCCTTCATCCATGTTGTGCAAGATTCTGAAGAAAATTTATAGACTCTACGCAAGATTGTGGTGTTCCGCAATTGAAACATGAAGTGATTTATGGTGGTTCATCAGAAAATGAAGAAGTTCGCGATGAGATTGAGTTGATAGAGAAAAATAAAGATAAAGCACTAGAGATATGTTGAAAGTGAAGTGGTGGGAAAGGTAGAATATGAGGTTAGCGAACCTTGATATGTCGTGAATGAAATCGATGTAAATGAAAATGAAATGAATGGATGGTTTCAATGGAAGTCTTTGAGCGACGAGGATGAGTGCAAAGGAGTAGAGAGAATGAAGGTCGACAAAATGCTTGGTGTGGCCTCTTCTAACATGTCATCCATGGAGGATAACTTGTCTCAGAATTTTCCTGTACAAAGTAGCCACTGACTATCTCTACAACATTCCTTAACCCTTGCTTTTCAGGATCACAATGGTTTTTACCCTAACCTCATGTTTCTGAAATGTTTTCTTTATCTCCATTTTTGATTTTATAAGACATTTTCTTGTACCGATTTTTCTTTGTGGGGGATATATATTTGGGGATTTTGTATTTCTTTATGTTAAATATATGTGAGAGAGGACTGGTTGTGGTATGTTATTGTTTGTTTGTAATATATATCCCTTGGGTATACATATGGGATCACTTATTTGTTTTTCACACTAAAGAAGGCAACAACAACCCTCCAATCCATGAATCTTAATCTCTGTACTTGCATAACAATGAGTTTGTGGCAATATGGTAGAACATGGAATGAATTGTGTCAAAATCTAGTTGAAACCAATTTGCAAAATAATTGCAGCTAGATGGATCTCAGAAGTTGCATGGGACGTTGGGATTTCACCACTGGAATCGCTTCCAAAAAACAATTGTGAAGGTTCCTATCACTGGAAATATATAACAACTCTAGGTGCACCATATTTATGACGTTTTGTGATGTTCATCTGATCTATCCATGAATGATCTAGGATTTGAGCTTCTATGGACCCGTCTATGGAGAATCCTATATCTACGTATCTAAGGAGTTGCATTTGGAGGATCCAGGATGTTGGCTTAGGGGGTCCTGACCCAGGTTCAGAGATAGTTGTGCCAACCAATAAAACCCTACACTGCTGGTCCTTTCGGAAACAATCCACGTAGTGCAGACTTCAGTCTCACCCGAAGCAGTATGGGGGGATGCAAGAACCATGTTTTCGCATCCAGAGACTAGTGTGATGTCTTCTAGCACCTCAGATTTGCCTTCATGCAAATCGATACACTCCTAGGGCACATTACTGCAACTCTATTAAAATAGCTTTCAGGCCTTCGCGAAGTTCTACGATCAGTCCTTGTGGACTTTTCGCAGTCAATTTGCCTACTTATGTGCATCAAAGAGTAGTCCTAAATTATTTTTCGTGCAGATTTACTTAAGTTATTAGTAAACGTTAGAGAATTCATCAGAGTCTTCGTGAAAATTCTTATACATGCATTACATACATCATTAACACTTATTTAAGAGAATCACGTAAAATTCAATCAATATTCCATAAAACACAACATTCGTCGACAACATATAACATTAACCTAAATAAACATAAATACTCAATAATTCTTCGGAAACTATTTTTATTGATCTTCAATCCAAGGTTATAGACTCAATACCACCTTGCACACACAACTGGAGGGTTCTGTGCACTCAGTTGTGGACTCTACCTAGGCCTCTACGCACTCAGCTGCAGAGCCTTTCTTCTATCTTACCCACTTCTCTTTGCTATCACTTCCCTTCTCCCTATTCATCATTTATGTCTTAGACTCTCTAAGACACACCTATTTATAGCCTTTTTCATACATTTCCATGGTCCATAGACCATGGGTGAATCTCAAAATTGACTCAAACTTTTCATAAAACAAGGGGCTAAACCCCTTTGACTCCTATTCATCTACGTGCTATACATCCACAAATTGCGGAGACTTCACATTGTTTTACAAAACTGTATCAAAACTTGGGTTATTTTAACCCCAAACTGACCCAAGGGGCCCCATCCCAACAGGCCCCCAACATAAATATCGTAACTCATGTTCAAGTCACTCTGCTAGCACTGTGATCTTACCACGAATATCCACCAGCTCTACCTGGATCACTGCAACTCTGGCAGCGCTTTGCATTGTTGCCTGCTTGACATCCTTGACCAATTTTCCCATGGCTGGTCCTTCTACAGCCAGCCTCATTGTTTGATGTTTCTGCTATAGTCTTTTAAGCTTATCCTAAATCGTAGTCGTTACTTAATAAGCCTCCTCCAACCAAGGCTGCAACCTAGACTTTAGCAAGGCTCCCTTTTGTGCTTCCTCTACCTGTGCTAAGAGCTACCTTCCCTCCTATAATTTGGTAAGGCGCTGTGTTGGTGCTGTGGAGTGAGCAGTTGCCTAGACTTCATCATATTGCCACTACAATTCCCTTACCTCTGTGTTCCATTTTTGTAGTTTCGGATCCTCCTGCGGATTGGTCACTAGCTCCATAGCCTGCTTGAACAATGTCGCACAGTCAGTGACTATGGCATCCAAGGTAGCCATGCCTTCCTTTATCACGGCACCACGCTACTCCCAGACCTCAGGTAGAGTTGTGGGCTGCAACTTTAACTGCAGCTTTGTAATCTTCATGTTGAGCTCAAATGCGACTCGTTCAACCTCACTTTAGCCTCATGCACACCAGAGGCTAGTTTTCTGATTCTAGCTTCTAGTTGTGCATCCTCTAGGATGTGAAGCTCACACAATGTCTTGCATACCTCTGCTACTGCTGACTCCAGACTGGAACTTTGCGTCTGAAGTGCCTCCTTTTCCTTCAAATCCTACATCTTTTCAATGAACATTTTCTCATTGTTGACTTTGTACTCACTGATAAGGTTGAAGGCGCGCTACTCCCTGGTTCTCAAATCATCTACCACCCTGTATGAAGCATGTGGAGGATCTCACTGGAGAGCGATGCTATATTTAGTCCAATGTTTTGATTGTAATCAGGATAATGCGATCGTCAGCGGACTCCGCATGAATGGACTCGTTTGGTAATGGTATAGTTCTGAGGTCCAGGGTCCTTACTAGCTCTACTACTTGGCTTGTCCTAGTTGCTAGGCTCGCTTGCTCCACGCTCGCTTGTCTGGTGCCCACCTTTATTCTGCTTGCTTGGATCTGTAGCTTGCGTAGATACTTTTGGATGCTTCCCAATGTCTACATGTATTGTTGCTTAAATTGATACATCACTTTATTAGTGGTATCCCTGATTTTATCGTTGATCTCAATAAGATCGCCTTCTATTAACACCATGGCAAACCTGTGACTTATTCGATTTCTATTTTTTCTGCATTCCACCCTGCTGCTCCTTGCCACGTCATTTCAAAATAAATGGGGTGCTCTGTCCCTCATCCCCTCCGCCGCCTTGTCCTAAAAGTTCTTCTTCCTCTGTCTCTGGCAAAGGTGACTTGTCACCTTTTTGTGACTCGCGATGTTCCTCTTCCACCTACTCCTTGGCAATGTGTTCTTTCTCCACATGAGCCTTTTCTGTGACTTCCTTATTTTTCTATGCTGTCAGGGTACGCGTAGCCATCTTAGACGCCTCCTTTCTTTTATGTACGTCAGAACTTGCTGCATCTGTGCTTGGTCTGAAAACTAATTTTGAAGGGGCACACCACTCTACAGGCCATTTAACTATAACCTCCTGAACATCCGTTTCTGTCACCAAATAGGGCAATTCGTGCCATTTATGCTCTGGATCCTTGCGCGCTTGGATGTATACTCTGTGGAAGTCAACCTTGAATGCTGCGTAGGCTGACAGTTGCGTGAAAAAGGTTAGGGATAACCTTGTACGTTGATTAAAGGCCATGCGGAGATCCATTTCCATAAGAACCCAAAATATCTTCGTTTCAGCAATGCATGTGGCATCCTTTGTAGACCATAAGGAATTGAATTGCATTGCTTTCGACAATCCTTCCTCGAGCGGAGGAAATTGGCTATCCTCTGGAAATTTCCATGCAAATAACACAATTGACAGTAACAACCAAGCATAGTGAAATGTCTTGGTTTCATCCTAGGCCTCGTGACAGTTCGCTAGGAACTCCTGACATAGGTATATTGCCAAATTAAACTGTCTTTCACGCAATGTGCAACCAGGCTAACTACTAGCATTGGAATGTCATCCACCCAACATTTTCGCATCACCTTCCCTGCTAAAACCTAGGCAGCCAATTGAACTGCCGAGTATGTTATAGAAATAATTGAATACTCTCACGACTTCTTAAGGAGCCCATAATCCCTCTTCATCCTTTCTACGAGCTCTCTCTCCCCAGTATTTACACCAAACTCCTTAGCTGGGTTCGCATCATTATAACGCAGGTGTGTGATTATGTGAATGAGCATGTTTGTAATGGGGATAGGCCATCCTAGCCATAAACAACCATCATGCACCAACATGAGCAACTAGCGCACGCATATCGTATTGATGGGGGTGAGGTGGTAATGTGGCACCCATAGAAAATTGAGGTACCTTGAGTGCTCGACACCGCAAACCCATTCCTCCATTTCCAATGTTGTAACACCTAATTCTGCATAATAGAACCTCCTCATATAATTGTCCGCCGCCAAGTGTGGAAACCTAGTGTGACCTACGAGGTCCCAATCCTCCATTTTCAATAACAGATCCGCGCGAGCCAAGGACCTTCAAAAGGGACCTGCTCAGGTAGCAGGGGCATAGATATGGTGAACTTATCAGAATTCGGGTCCTTCGTGACCTTTGCGTTTCCCTTCCATGAAGGGATATACCGTGGTATCATTTTCATGGGTTCTGCTCCTTCAGCATCAATATCTTCTATTCTTGGAGCTTCTTCCACCTCCAGGTCCACTACTTTCTGAGGTTGCTTATCTCTCTTCTGCTTATGTGTTTAAGAATTCTTTATAGGGGATGCACGCACCGGCACTTGGCTTTTTCTATTTTTCCTTTGTGGATTGCTTTGATTTGGCATATTGGCTATCTCTGGTAGCGGTAGGCTTCGACCTAGGTGACCTAGACATTGTAGGCATAGTAGCCGGAGCTTCCATACTTATAACTTCCGAGGCAACTATTTTGGAGACAACATCGCCCGTACTCACAGTTTCAGCAAGACTTGGTGCAAACATTTTCTCAAGAATAAACTTCTGGTTTATCGTTGGCAACTCAAAAAACACGGGGCTCGCAATGAAATCCTCCCAAAATGCTCGGTTCATAGGTGATAGACAATGAAATTCACTAACAATTTTGAGAGCGCAAAGTGTTCTCTATTGGACTAGCACGCGTAATTTATAGGGAGTTTTGAATTCAAATCCAACCATTCCACCCAATTTCTAATAATAAATGTTGTTTTGGTGACAGATCTTCAAAGCTTTTTGCCTTAAATTCTGCCATCCTGCTCCACTTAAGCATCTTCTAGCCATCAAGTCATGAACAGTAACTACAATGATCACTTTCCTAATATGTTGCGCAATACCTTCCCCCATGGCGCAGCTTCCTGAATTGTGTCTCTATCATTTTCTGTGTAGCCTCCTCGTTGTGTTGTCCTTCAAGCTGGGCAGTGTAGTTTATAGTCTCGCGCTCCCTTGCAACTGACTGGAGCACTAAGACTATCCTGTTGTCATATAGTCATTGTGTAGGATCCCCTGTATACAGTTTCAACCTGCTCCCATTTACTCTTCCCGACAAGGGTTCCCCATTCAGCTTTGCAAGTTGAACTGCGCCTCCATCTATAATTTCTTTGAGAATATATGGCCCTAACCAATGCATATGGAATTTACCTGGAAATTTAGTGAATTTACTATCATATAACAGGATAGAATATTTTACCTTGAATGTGCGAAGCTTGATGTCACGATCATGCCACGCTTTTTAACGTTCCTTTTGTACTTGTTGATGAAATCCTAAGAAAAATCAATCTTCTTCGAGCTCTATCACCTGCGTGAGTCATGCCTCCAAGACCTCGCGATCTGCCATATCTGTCAGGGCTGCTATGCGCAAACTAGACACAATGTACTCCATCGTCATTACAGCTTCGACCCCATAGACTAATCTGAATGTCATTTTCCCTGTCAGCTCTTACAAGTAGTCCTATAATCCCATAGTACTACCGGTACACGCATATCCCATTCATTTTGATGCGTGTTGTAGATCTTTGTCAACACTTTCTCCAAATTCTTGTTGAAGGCTTCAATAGTTCCATTGGCTTGTGGATGATACGGTGCACTCTTCTCATGGTATACCTTGAATTCTTCAGTCAACGCGCTAATCATTTCGTTCAGAAAGTGTGTACCTCTGTCACTCATCAACACTTTCGGGCAGCCAAATCTAGTTAAGACATACTCAAACAAAAACTTTGGTGTTGTAGCCCCTGTACAATCCTTAACCGACTATGATTCTGCCCATTTGGTAAAATATTATGTCACAGTGATGATATAGCACACACCTATTTTCTTTCCCGAGGGCTGAATTGGCCCAACGAAATCAATCACCCATTTCTACAACGGTTGCAAAGATACTTGAGGATGTAATGGAAATTCATCCCTTCACGATGGTCTGCCAGTCCTTTGACATGCATCGCATTACTTACAGCACGCCTTGGAATCCTTATGCAAGGTAGGCCACAATAGACCTACGCGCAAAATATTTTTCGAGGTTGCCTTACCTGTGTAATGAACTCCCATAGCTCCCCCATGAGCTTCAGCGAGAATGCTATCCCGCTCAAAATCTGGCACATATCTTCGCAATATTTCATTTGTACCATCTTATACAAAGGTCTTGCAATAACTAAAAATTTTTCCCCACACACTACTAATTCCTTCTTTTGCTAACTTGTATATCCTTCTTGTGCCATCCTTGTTGTTTAGAAGTGAATAATATTAGTAAAATGATTATCTTCTACATGCAACGCAAAGAGATGTGCATCTGGCAACCCTTCCTCTAGATTATTAGGCTCCTCCCCTATTTCGATCCTAAATAGATGGTCAGGTCCTGCATTTAACCTCCCTAGCTTCACAATGACTTCAAGTCATATTCCTGAAATAATAGCAACCATCTGTAAATCTCCCCCTCAGCACAGGCTTATTGACCAGGTATTTCAAGGCACAATGATCTGTGTACATCTTGAAATGCCCTCCTAACAGATAATGCCTTAATTTTTGCAACGCGTATACCATGGCCAATACTTCACTCTCAATCATTGCATAATTCTTCTCGGCCTTCGATAATTTCCTACTTGCAAAGGCTATAGGATGCTCCATTTCTCCTTCATCGGCTTGTGTTATCCCTCCACCCAACACAATGCAAGAGGCATCCACATGTATGTGAAACTCCTTTTTCCAATGAGGGAATA
>APFE031727435.1:38518-50365 GCA_000404065.3 Pinus taeda | reverse complement strand
ATAATGCTTTACTATGCCCTTTGAATTCCTTCAAATTAATTTTTCAAACCAAGCTTATGCAAAAATTTAAAAAAAACTACACACCTTTTTTCACTTTGTAGGAGCTTGATATTGAATCTGATGTTTCTCTGTAATTTTAGATCATTCAGTTTTGAAATTGAAACCTGTAGTAGCCCTCTGCATCCTCTTTCCAATGCCACCAGTCTGATCCCAATTGGATTCTCCAAGAAATAGTTATGCACAATCTCCCAAGATGACCTGATTATAGACCTTTCTAGAAGAGCAAACTTGTATGAAGTGCCACGTGTCACTCTTTCAACCTTTGGCTCTGAAAATTATATATAAGAAACTAAATTTCGTCCTCTTTCTGCACCTTCTTACAAAATTTCAGTCTGATGCTCAAAGAGAAAGTTATGGCAATTTTCCCCAGGTCACCTGTTTGGAATGTGATTTAGGAATCTGCAAAAATACCAACTTCCAGATCATATCTCCGCAAATATAGTACAAAAATATCTCAAATTTGGACCCGAGGTTTAGTGCGATTTTGTCTCAAATGGGTTTTTGTTTTGGCTTCTGAAACGTCGTAGAAAAAAAGTTATAGTGAAAATGCCATGGTGACCTATTTGGAGCAGCGAAACCCTAGAATCCAAAGCTCCGATACCAAATGTTATGAAACTAGCTCACGACAAGATAGAAAAGATAGATGAACGCCTTAGAAATAAGCCTCTTTGAGGGGGAAACCTCCTTTACATTACACAAATGAACAATTCTTGGATGATTCAAATGACAAAACCTCCTTTCTATATAGAGGAGTCTAAGGAGTCACAATATAACCCAACCGACCTAAAAATAATAATATAAGGCACAAAAATAACAACAGAGGGATTCTATGGGGCACAGTAATAAAAATATGGGGACAATAGGGGCACAACAATATTAATAAGGGATACAACTACAATAGTAATGGGGTAATCACTAGTATTATAGGGACCTAACAAAATGTCTAACTGATTATACTTCAGAATCTGAAGTCTTACCTGAATGTGTTTGAATAACATATTGACCCTCAAGGTCTCATTTTGTGCACTTTTCAAGGGAACACCTCCAGCTACAAAAATATGTCGGTAGTTTTCCAAGCATGTTGGGTTGCACTTCACTTTCTTTGCGAGGGCTTCTAATATATCTTTCATCAACACACACCCAAAAGTAGGCCCATTTACCATAGTCACCCTGTTAGGTTGCACCATTATAGCTTTGTCCTTTTTCAATAGCAGTGAATATCCCACTAAGCTATAGCCATTGAGGAACGGTCCTAAAAATAAATACGCATATGCTGACTCAACTATTTCAGCACATAATGAAGTACTTATTGGACCCTAGTAAGTCCCTATGAAATGAAGATGAGTCTCTCTTTGGAACCTGCCCCTTAGCAGATGGCATTACAGCCACGAGATAACCTGATGCATCTGCTAATTCCACAAACGCAGTTTTTTCGTTAGAAACCCACATTTTTTTCCAACATACTAAGACTGGCTTCACTGTTGCATTTAGGAATTTTGTCGTCATCCCCACCACAACTTCCAAACTTTTGGGATTGCTTAGCCTACAATTGATGTAATCCATAGGGAACCCTGTCAAACAAAATTAGCTAACAATTGATGTAATCCATAAGAAACCATGTTAAACAAGATTAGTATTTATTAAAGATTTGGAAATCTTGTGTCAACTTGGGAAAAAACATAATTAAAATGAGCAAAATAAGATTAGAATCAAAGAATACCACACATTGATGAAATTCCAAGAATTTGTTAATTGGGTCTTAGAGAACATGGAACAGGTTGTCGGCTGAAAGTGGGGTGTTGAATGATAGCAAGATTACTGTTGATGTTGATATACACATGTTTTGTAATATTTCCTTTCTTGATTTGGTCAAATTTGACGAAATTTGTCCATGGTATCCTCCCATGGTATTTGCCTTCAGTTTTCGAGGGAGAATAATAAAATAGGGTCTTTAGAGAGTCCATCAAGCCTATAAAGAGGGATAGAAGCTAAGCATTTAGATAATTCAAGTTTATTTATCTTGTTGTGTTTTTCTTGAGAACTTGGAGTGGCCAGTTCTAGTTTGATCCCCTTGATCCCGGGGACCAGTGAGTGTTATTTTGTCTGGTAAATCTATCCAAGGTCCATAATTGTGCTTAATTGCATTTGCCTTCTCCTTTTGATAAGAAACCATACATGCCATTGCAAGGTCTTGAAATTTATTGTTTGGACATGTAATTTTTTATTTTAAGTTATTAACATAAATAAAGGCTTCATTTTCAGATCTGGTTGTGTTTAGTATTTTGATTGCACTTATTTTTAACTAGAACACCTATATTTGCTAGATTGATTGATCATTTCATTGTTTGAGATCATATAATGGTATTAGAGTTGCGCCTGCTTCCAATTTAAGGGTTTCATGCCAAGAATTTCGAAGGAATTTATTCTCACCTTAGTTGGCAATTCCATCTTTGGTGGTATCGGATATCACCCTATTTGTTTTTTCAGCGAATTGAAAGGGAAATTTTCTGCATTAATTCAAGGGTTATTATTACTTAAGGATTTTAAAATTGGATCTAGATTTGTGGTACCAGATCTATCCATTCAAGTTTAAGAAATTGAGATCTAAATCTTCAACCAATATTGAACCCTTATGAGATCTTAGGGATTGGTCAGAGCACAAGGCCCACTCTATCCCAATGCATTTAATCGGGCCAAGCACCTGTAAACTGTTGTAGCCAAGAAATTAACATTGAGAAGCCAAGGCCATGGGGTTATACAACATCTACCAGCATTGCAAGACCAGCGCTAAGCTGATCCACTATTTTATAGATTTCAAGACCTATTGAGCATAGCCAATTTTGTTAAAGAAGAATAATGAGGGCAGACAGAATGTTTGCACCCATTGCGAAATTCTAAGCTAAAGTTTTCCAATAGCACATGGGCCAAAGACATCCCTCATTGCTGATCCAGAGCAGTCAGGAGTTTGAGTGGTCGATCAATGAAGTTGGTGAGGCCGATAGGTCATATCTTATGCATAATGAGGCCTCCAGTAAGACAGCAGACCCCACATTCGATGTAACGGACTTGTTATGAAGTGCCAAAGGTTGACTGCGCACCGTCTGGAACCAAGGAACGACTCTCAGTCAATTTTCCACCACAGTCAAGAAGCAAGGATCGTTTGCAAACAAGTCGACCGAAGTGGAAGTGCTGATCTTTGCTCTACTATAGTACGAAGGGAGGGAATCTCAATTTTTGTAGCATCGAGAAGTACTGACACACAACCAACAGATGGAGCACCCTTTGGAAGGCCACAAGGCCATTAACGCTGAGCAGAAAGATCACTGAACATGGGGTTTGAAGAATCATTGAAGGCTGACATGGAGGTTATGGAGGATTATCATGAGCACCATACATCTCAACAGTTGTTCGACAAGTCGTAAGGAAATTGTGGATCCCCTAGCCGTGAAAACATTATATTCTTTTAAGCCAAAAGAGTCGAAAGTGGAAATGGGGCCAGGTATTTCAAGTGAAACTGTATTTGTGGAGACCATATGAAGCTTGTGTAAATCAAATGCCCCCTATTTTCATTAAGAGCAAAAGAGTAATATGGGTTTTTATTTTTTTTATTTGATTTACCTGAAAGATGAACAATGAGTAGGTATGAATGGGAGTTTCTATGATTTCTATATGAGGATCGGAAACTTCTATTTCATATGTCTGCTGGTTTCCAGATCCATTTGAGCAATCCTCTCCGTTGTAGGTAATACTGAGAACTAACTGCCATATCATTAAAGGTTCTAGACTAATGTTTTCTTGTAAACATTGTGGAGCCCAAAGGTTTCAGAGATCAATTGAATTGCTTTGAAGATTCAAAACTAGATGTGTTCTTCTCCAACTGTAGAAGCTCACATTATGCCAACAAACATATGTGGCTATGATCTGCCCTCTGTACTTTAGTAATTTTATCTTTTTGGAGTAGTGAATGCTTCTGTTTGTGGAAGGTGGAGGTCCTAAAAGCGCATTATGCCTTACTATCAAAAGCCTAAAAAGAGTGGATAATGATGCTTTTTGCATGATTAAATTTGAAAGGCGAACTCTGATTTGATTTGATTGATGACAAATTTCATAGAAAGCACACTATTTGAATGACTGAACTTGATCACCTTGACACCTTACCAATTTCAATTCTAGTCAAAAATTTCTCCGTGTTTTTGCCACTGGACCAGAATCACCATAAAATCTTAATGTGCGCAAGGAAGAATGGAATTCGTTTTTATCCATTGCAGCCTTAGTCCTTCGCCCTCTCTTTTCAACATCTTAGTATTGTTTTCTCAATAAAATTCACAACTGCAGCTTTATTTATTCAACAACAACAACAACAAAAGTAAAAAGAGGAGGTTTGAGTGGTAAAAGCCCTTAACGGAGACTTTGTACTTTATTGATTATTTGAAGCAGGATTTTGGTTGTGCATATAAAAAAAAAAGAAAAAAAAATAGCAAAGAGCAAAAAGAAGAGGGGCAAATCATTTTTCTATTTTCTAGTGAGGCTTCCGCAAGGTTAAATTTTGAGGAGGCATAATATATTTCTATGCTTTGCTTGGGTCGTTTTGAAGAGGCCCTAGAAAACACCCAAAAACTTCTTGATGAACTAGTGAAGATATATGTTCTCTTATGCAACAATACCTCCTTCGACCAAAATAATGGTCAAAGCAGTAGGCCTTTCTCAAAAAAGTCTATGTCATTCTGCAGCAGAAGCGCCCATGGGAAGTGAATGAAGGACAGGGAAGAGGGGCTAAGCTCTTCACACTTGGATTTGAATTGCAAAAAACAAACTCAGACATATATATTCATAAGTTGGAGGAATTACACACATGTTTGTCTAAGGTGGGCCAACCAGAATGGAAGAAACTCAGTTGGGCTCTCAAGCCATCCATGCTTGCATTGATACGACCCAAACTTTGGGAACACCTTTGTGAAGAGGTCAGACTCATAGTTACTTCTTGTCTCAGTAGGGTCATAGCTATAACATCACCACTACTGCCCCACAACAATGATCTCATGAGATTTATACTACAACTGATAGTAGAAGCCCTTCAAGGATTAAATAACATCATCCTTCCTACCTTTCAGAAGCAGTGCAAAATTTTAAAACTCATGGCAGAATTCAACTTTGGCACATTCATGTTGAATCTGGAATGTGATGAGTTGATATTTTAGTCGCTCCAAAACTTTTACACCAATATTACATCATCTCATTCAGACCATGTCAAAACAAGCATGCAAAAGATTGTCTCTATTCTTAGAAGGTGATGCTGACATCTGCAAGATACTAAGATCCAAATTGTTGGCCATTTGGAGGAAGGAACCACAAGGATAACCAATTGCCTATGATTTAATCGAGAAGTTGGTTAGTAAAAACATAAAATTGCTCAAAAGGGTGTTGACTAGGAAGGAGTTGAGAAGGATTGATGGAGGAAGCAAGAACAAAATCTACATCAAGAATGAACTAAGGAGGAGAGGACAATGCTTTATCTGCAAGGGACCTTGGCCCTTAACCATTCATGTCCAAGTGATGAAGAGGCAACAAGGGTAGATCATGGAGATTCATCTATTGTTGAGTTCACTAGTTTTCAGAAGAGAAGATATGAAGGATCTAAGAAGGAAAGTGTAGATGATGAGCAATAACACCATGTTTTTCTGAGGATCTTGCAGGACAAGCTGATGATAATTAGTCAAATTAACAAATTACATGGGGAAAGGAAGTAGGGAATTCCTCCTAATGATGAGGTAGTTGAGTCTATAGATATCCAGGAGAACATCCATAAAGAGTATGGGCAATCAGCTATAGATAACAGTCCACCATTACATCCATGTTTGACAATCAGAGAGTGTAGACAACTTATCCTCACATATGGAGAAGGCCATGAATAAGACATTCAAGAAGAATCAAATGTGGAGCTAGTAATAATAAACTGACATTATGAGCATGATCATGTAGGAAAGCATGACAAAAATAGTATTTAGGATGACCCATTTTTGGAGGGTCAGTGAAAGGTTCAAGTTGATGCTATGGTCATGGAGCATCTGGTGCAGACAGATACATAGACATTCAACAGGGCATGAGAATTTCCGATAGAGGACTTTTGGGAAAAGATAATGCATTTCAAGACAAATCTTATGATTTTGAAACAGAGAGTTTGGAAAATTTGAGACACTATCCTATACGAGAATAGAAAAATTGAGGAGCTCATAAGGGTATGTGTTGAATCAATGACCCAACTATCTAATGTTGAGGAACGACTCAAGTCCCTCGCAGGGCAGTAAGAGGAGTATAGTTGGTAGTTCCATAGTAGCCCTCTACAGGAGTACATAGATAAGGCTTGCAACACTACTGATACCCCCTTATACATTGGTAAGAGCAAGGTAGAGTTCTCCAAATGTATCATGTTGGGTGATGGAGTGGAGCAGCATGAGTTGAGCGTCGAGCAACATCAACATAATAGATTTGTAGGTATTCAACCTTCCCAAGGTGTGGATTGGAGAGAAATTATGAGTTGGTAATCTATTGATGGGTTGATTCCTAGGATGACACTCACAGGCAAGGGCATATTGCAACTTGGGCCCTTTAGCACAAGTGGTGATGGAAGGTTGAGATGGTACCATAACCCATAGATCCCAGGACTTAGGTAGCATTGGGATCCAGGAGAATCCTATTGGGCTAGGATTGGTTGGAGGATTGTTTGGGACCCAGATGAATCTATTGAGGGAAGGATTAGTCGGAGGATCGCTTGGGATCCAAGTATCGAAGGATCCATTCATGATCATGTAGCATGGAGGTATGGAATAACACACTGGATTGTAAGGGATCTTGGTATCAATGCTTCTGTTGTGGATAGCAACGAAATGCTTGAGGGCAAGCAATCTTTGGGTAGGAGGACTTGTAATATTTCCTTTCTTGATGTGGTCAAAATGGACGGAATTTTTTCATGGTATTTACCATGGTATTTTCCCATGGTATTAGGCCATGGTATCTCCCTCTGGTTTTCGAGGGAAAATAATAAAATAGGGTCTTTAGAAAGTCCATCAAGCCTATTAAAAGGGATAGAAGCTAAGCATTTAGATCATTCAGGTATATTTATCTTGTTGTGTTTTTCTTTAGAACTTGGCATGGCCAGTTCCAATTTGATCCTAGGACGAAAACCCCCTGAGTGTTATTTTGTCTAGTGGATCCATCCAGGGTCCACAATTGTGCATAATTGCATTTTTCTTCTCATTTTGACAAGTAGCCATGCATGCCATTGTAGGGGCTTGAAATTTATTGTATGGGCATGTACCTTTTTCTTCAGTTATTAATATAAGTAAAGACTGCGTTTTCAGATCTTGTTGTGTTTAGTGTTTTTATTACAATTATTTTCAACAAGAACACCTAGATGTGTGAGATTGGTTGATCATTTCTCTGTTTGGAATCTTACATGCTTACTCTCCATAAAGGATATGGAAATTGGATAGTCAATGAACTCCTAACCATCATCCAAGTGAGTCACAATAACTTGCAAAAAAATTAAATTTTAACACCCTTAGATCTACTCAAAGGAAGGAACTCAACATTCAATCTAATACCAGTATAACATCACATTCTATAGCATTTCAGAGACTTGAGCGCATGTGACCGTCTGGAAGCAATGATACTCCTAGCTGAAGTCAAGCAACCCAATGGTATGATGTTGAATGTGGTTGGTTCCATAGTCATTAGAATTATGCCCCCCATGATACAGATGACGAGCAGATTCTCACTGTAAGCCCACATGATCGCATTGATGATGTTGAGCCCCCTGAACTGTGAAAGTAGCAACACAAGCCCCCACGCCTCTGTATCATGCATACCCATCGGTAGCGTAGCCTGCGTTGAGCTCGTTGTAGCAGCTGATGAGATTGAGGCTGGGCTTTTCTAGCAGATGGTCCAGCAAGGTCAAATTGAAGTCCCTAGGAATAGAGAAAATGTCAATGACCCCAACCTCAACAAGCCTCCATGCCAGGTGGTGCCCCAGTGTCGAGAAAGAAGGCAATCGAGCTACTCTCACCTGTTCGCTCGAAAATAATGGACATGCAGCTGATTTATTGTGTGGGACATTCTGAGTTCACCTCCATAATGCTCATATTCATCTCTGATAAATCGATCTTTCGGCCCAAAATCACAAAAAACTTTTGGCCTATGGTGTTTTCTTTCTTATATCCTGCTAGCAATAAATGCTCCAAAATATCTAAGGAATTTGGAGAGATTTGAAAATACTCTTCTCTGAAACATTTGTTGATGTCAATTTGTGGCGTGGTGTGTAAATTTATATGTTTCATTAAGTGGACCAAATAAAAAAAAAGTTGATGGTTTTAGTTGAAGAGTGGTCAAACTATAGAAAAACCACGAGGTCTGCAATTGTGGTTTTGTATGTTTGATATCTGTTAGAAAAATTTACGCAGAGAGGCAGAGTAAAATATTTCATAAAGCTACTTTCACATAGCTTACCTTCGCGCAGTGCAGAGGTAATTTCACGGATGTAATTTCGCGGAGGTCTATGAAATTCACGAAGCTGATTTCACAGACTTGGATTTTGTAGAGCTATTGTAGAGACTTAATAAATACACAAAATTCACTTATGGAAAAAACAAAGGTAAAAGCTTGGAGCATCACAAATAAAACTTAGGATTGATTTCTAAATCTTGCAAATACATTCACATGAGACTGCAGCTCATTTAACAAGTAAAAACAAAACACTTCATGTGGAATAAAACACAGTAAAACACAATAACTGTTGTTTTCATGTGCCCACCAAAATTTTCTCCACCATTTCTCCTCAACAACTCTCTCCCTTTTTCTTCTTTTACTCTCTTACCCTCTCTACTACAAAAATGACTTTTACATTCATATTTAACTCAACATACAATTTTACATTTAATTCATGAAAAAGCAAAATAATTAATATGATGTTGTTGTTGAGTGTGATCATAATCATGCAGGTGTTTGTGGAGTGTGGGAAATAGTCACTAATGAATGCTTGCCCATATCTATTTAGCAAAATACATTAAATGCCTTAAATGCCTTTGCTGAGTTTTGGAATGGTTTGTGACTGGCTTCAGTCCTTCCATCTTCAAACAGAGATGCAACCTACAAAAATATTTCTGACAAGTATGGCTGCTGTCAGATTGTTTATTGGTGGTTGGGATTATTATTTCCAACGCTCCTCCTTAATCACAATTGCCGCCATTGACAATTCCCAAATAGTTTCTGAGATAAAAAAAAAAATTCAAATGCCAATGGCTTTGTGAAGATATCAGCAAATTGTTCCTGTGACTTGCAATGCTGCAAAACAATTCCATCATTGTTAATCAACTCTCTAATAAAATGATATTTAGCATCAATATGCTTGGTCCTCTTGTGGAAGACAGAATTCTTTGGCAATGCAATTGCTGAGGTGTTGTCATAGAAAATAGTTGTCGCTCCTTCTTGGTCATGACGAATATCCCTCAACATCCTTTTCATCCAAACTGCCTGATATGTTGTTGTTGTTGTTACTACAACATACTCAACTTCTGCTATTGATAGTGACACTATTGGCTGCTTCTTGGACGCCCATGAAATGGCTCCAGAACCCAAATGAAAAAAATATCCTGACATGCCTTTTCTGTCATCGACACTGCCTGTGATTCGAATTAGATCCATAAAGAATGATTAAACAGAGCCATGGCTGTACCAGGTCAGGACATACTTCAAAGAATTTACAACGGCAATCAAAAACACCTCTAAACCAGTGGTAATGGCAGCCAGCGTGGAACGATGAGGACTTCGGTCAAAGCGCGCTGATCGAGGTCCATGGAGACTGCGCGAGAGGATAAATTAGTCCTTGGGAGGCCCGAATCGGAAAAGAGAGGCAGTTTTTGATGTGAGATTAGCGCTTATCACGCATTTCTAGGTGAAAAACTTCAAATTGGAGAAGCCCCGAGCGCTCGGTCGCATGATTCGGGAAAATCATGGAAAAAAGGCTAAAGGATAAGGCGGGACCCGCGCTCTGAAAACCGGCAATATTGATTGGGCGTGTCCATGAACGATAAGCGGAATTGGAGAAAATAGAGCGATCCCACTCAGTGGTCGACACGTGGAAAGTGGAGGAGAGAGAAAACCACCACTGATCGCGTGCTAACGGTCGAGCAAGTCAACCGCACGAAAAGTGCGTATGGCGTCGGATCTGGAGGCCCCAGATCTAACAACTGAGATTGCACCTGACGGAAAGTGGAATTGACATGGGATTAAGTCGTATTTTGTAAATATTTGACGTCCGATTTGACTACCAAGGTAGCAGAAGACTCATTCCATGACATAATGGAAAAACTGAACCGACGAAGTGAATTGGCGCAGCTACAGGAGGACATGTGGCCACTCCCTATGAGCCTGATGATGATGCCAAATAGGGAACTCCAAGCGAAGCTGTAGTAGGCGATCCGACGAGAAGTGGAAGAGGAATCAAATAGCCATGGGTACGAATGGCCTTAAAGCCATGCATAGAAAAAGCAGAAAGACACCAAAACCCCAAGAGAAGGACACCAGAACCCTAAGAGGAGGACGAAACATAGAAAGGAAGAACAGAGAGAAGAAAGACAGTGAAGCAATAGCAAAATAGAAGACAGAGGGCCGAGCTAACTGAAGGTAGCATTGAGCACCAGAGAGCTTGAGGGATTCAAGCCATACCAGAGAGGATCTGTCTGGACTGAGCACCACATTGGTCTCTCTCCATTATAGACTAGAAGGTCACAGAGCTGGTAAGGAAAAGAGTTTGTGTACTCTAGTGGCTTGGGGCATCCAAGAACCACCCTGCCAAGCAAATTCCATTTCAGGAGACTCAAATTAGGCTCCTTCATTGTAATTCTCTGCTTCAAGACACAATAAAAGAAGGCCACAACTGAAAGCTGGACCGGAGCTGTAACCCTGGAGGATACGGTGAACTCCTTATTAAATTCTTGTGTTCTTGTATTTTCTTACTGTGTTTCTCTGTTGTTTTCCATTTCAAGTGTCTGTGTATTAGCAATCTGATCGATCCGTTGCTTAAATAACATAGACACACATACCAACATATGAGTCTATAATACCTTCATTTAATAATTCTTAACTGAGGTCACTCATAGGGTGATTATTAGATCTAGTGGTATCAAACCTCTAGGTTGTAAGGTTAGACAAGCTTGTGCTGGTTTAGATGTCGAATGCTCACTTGATCAAAGCTCAAATTAGAAGAAGGAGAGTTGGTCAAAACTAATCCTAAAATTGGGAGAGTCTATCCTTGGAAGACAATGTCAGAGGAAGGTTCTATGGGGCCAGACCCTCAATTCATAGAGAATTTCCTAGCTATAAAGTCTATGGTAGAAGAAATGTATAAGGACTTTAGAAAGCATAAGGAGGAAGATTCATCGGGTTCTAAACAAGAAAAGAAGAAGATGAGTCTCATTCCCATGACCACTCAAAAGGAAAAGGGAAAGAGGAAAGCTTTCTCACACCTCCTAATATGTTAGGCCCCTATACTACTAGTGTAACCCCTTATTGTTATTAGTACAACCCACTTATTATATTGATGTACCCATGTAGTGCCCATATGGTTACTATTGTGGCCCATAGAAGCCCACTATTGTTATATTGTGCCCTTACATTATTATTGCCATGTCGGCTCTGATTATGTTATGACCCCTTAGACTCCTATATATATAAAGGAGGTGTTCTCATTTGTATCATTCAAGAATTGTTCATTTATGAAATGTAAAGGAGGTT
>APFE031727435.1:0-30648 GCA_000404065.3 Pinus taeda | reverse complement strand
ACAAAATATTAAATATTAGTATTAATAAAGATTAGAATAACACATTAAATTATAAATAATGAAATGACTTAAATAATAAATAATTAAATTAAATAGTCAGTAGTCGGCCAATTTGCTTTTGCATCTAGCCATTCTCATATTTATACCTATCATTTTCCTTCTTTTCTCCACACAATTGTCCTGATGATGAGTCTGGTTTTAGACTCGAAACGTCGATCATAAAAAAGATGAGCACTGTGGAAAATCCGAACTCCTCTCAAAAACCACACCACAGTAATCTGCAATCCAAAATTATAAAAGACATCAATTGCATGATATAAAGGGGAGGGGAAACTCCCGAACAGTTTGCCCAACAATATATTATAAATCAGAATTTTACAATACAATGTACAAGTGTGCCTGGCAAATCCCAAGGCCAACATTTAACGAGTTTTACAATCACAGGCAACCTGCCTTTACATACGACAATCTGCACCTTTGCACCAAGAGCGGGTGCCCACACGGGTCACCAAGACACCCTTACACAGTCCTGCACAATCTGCTTGTTCAACCTTACTCACGCCCTCTTACATCGACCAAAACCCAAGTGTTACTCTGCGCACACATCACCTTATGCGCACTTACTTCTGCACCTTTCTCCACTTGCTATGCGTAGATAGGAGAAGAAGTGCGAGCTTGTTGCTTGCTCCCAAATGCTCCAATCGTGTAACATATATATACCTATGTCAACGTGGTTATGTGTGGGCGGTGGCAGCTTGGCCGACCCCCAAAACTCCATCCAACACACCCCTTCATCGCACGCAATTGCTGTCGGCTTTTCCATAGTGTAAGCCACACCAATTGGTGTATAAGTGTGTTGTCCGGTTCATTGCTTTAACTTGATGTCCATGCATTCCAACCGCAGTCTGTTCGTCGTGCATGCAGCTCGTCGCATCCGCAGCGCGTTGTGCGTGCTACCCGTAACTCGTCGTGCGCGCCTACCCTCGCCCGCCCGCGTGCGGTCGTGCACGGCCGCCCGGCGTGTCGCCCGTTCATCGCGCACCCACCCGTGTCGTCGTCGCACCCGTGCGCCCATCGGTTATCCGCGCGCCCATCGCACTCACGCATTCGTCGCACGCTCGATGTTTGCCCGCGCGCCCACCGTGCACGGTGACCCGCCCGGTTCCCAACGTGTTTGCGCCCAAGGGCCTTACATCCTCCTCCACCTGAAGTCGTTGTCATCCTCGACAACATCCCAACTCCAAGCATCAATATCCATGATGTCGACTCCCCTCTCATATGGCAAACATCCCTGCAACATATGTAGGTCTCCATCACCACCATGTCTCATCCAAGTGACTAACTGCCACCAAGATAGTCCATACCAAGGTATGTCATAGATGTCCATGACCACCTACCACCTGCCACAATGTCTCCATGTTGCTCTACACCATGGAAGGCTGATCCCTCCAACATCAAGCTACATGTCCACTGTAACAAAGTTCCTCCCATCATGTCACCAACTCCATCATGTGCAAAACTGCCCATGATATATCAACAAGTGTTAACACACCACAACCATGTGCCAACATTTCATCAAACTGCCAAGTGCTCAAAGAGAACACTTCTCCATCAAGTGTCAAGTCAAGTGTCTCAAGAGAACACCTTCCTCCCTCCATGTGTTCTATGTGTCCATTTGTCATGATTCTCCAACCAATGTCAACATGCCCCTGTGCACTTCCGGACCCCATGTTTGAACTAGTTGGGTAGCTAATCCAACCATCACGCTCAACCATGAGAGTGAACAAACTCATATCACCATCAGTTGTTTCCCAAAACATCTGCCACATCCTGAACTCATCAAGAATAGTCCATGCTCAGGTCCATGAAGTAGTCTCCATCCATCTGCAACATGTCATGATGCTTGATGCCAAGTCATCCCTGCACCATCAAACCTGCTCAACCTGCTTAAGGCACTCACTGCCATGAGCAGCTAACAATGAGCCCCATCTTCTTGTTCCTCTAAGAAGATGTAGAGGGGTGAGAGCTTGAAGGCTCACCCTCACTAATCAATTCGATCCACCTATCAGGATCTTCAACCTCCAACCTTTGTAGGTAAGTGACTCGGTCCTCACCCGGCCTCATATATGCTTCATCAACATCCTTATCCTCAATCACCTCTAGCCTTCTTGTCAGGTCCAAGATACTATCTGAAAGTGATTTGATAACCAAGGATTGTTCGGTAAGCTTTGTCTCTGCCTTGGACAAACGCTTACTCATGTCATCCAACTTCTCATCCCCCATCTGCATCATTTCTAACTCACGATCAGGTCTAGTCGCACCAAAGGTAGGCACACCTATGGGTACATCTTCCCTTCCATCGTAAATGTACAGCTTCTTCAAATGTGGTACCACCATCGCATCATATTGCTTCATAAACTCCATCCCTAGTACAGCCTCATAGTGATCAATCCTCACTATAGTGAAGTCCACCTTCCTGGTCCATTCACCAAGGGTAGTGTCCACCTGTTCAGCCACACCAAGTACTTCGTTCGGAGGGGAGTTCACCATCTTCATATGTGCCTTGATAGGAACATATTTCAGCCCAACCTTCCTTGCAGTATCTTCACCCATGAAGTTGTGGGAGGCCCCACTATCTACCATAGTGAGTATATCAGCACCTCCAACTTTCATTCGGACATACTCCAACTTGTTCCTCTAGGGATCCTTCCGAGAGATCACCTCTGTAGCAGCAACATCTCCAAGAATCTGCATCATACCCACAGAAGCACCTTCATCTTTCGCATTAGATTGTGCTATAGCAGCCACCTTCGGTTTAGAGGGACAATTCTTCACCGTGTGTGGACCAGCACAAATCCAACACTTCAAGACTTTCTTTGCCTTCGAACCATCATCTGACTTCAAAGCTTCTTCTTTCTTCTTATCCTTCGGTTTATCAGACTTCTTCTTCCTATCATCAGAAGTCTCATCATAGTGTTCAAACAACCTGTCAACTGTAGCAAAGGCTTCTTCAAGTGTACGAATCCTTTGTCTCTTCACCTCATTGCGTGCCCAAGGCTTCAATCCAACAATGAAATTGAATACCTTGTCTCTCTCCACCATATCAGGTAGCTCAAGGACCGCACTTGGAAACTCCCTTTGATAAGTTTGAAGGTTCCTGGTTTGCTTTATAAACTTGATCTTCATCTTAGCTTCCCATGTTTCATCCCGAGGACTAAAATAGGCTTGCAAGGCTCCTTTCATGTCATCCCAAGAAGTGATGTCAGTAGCACTTCCATTAGCAACCTGATCCATCCTTCTTCTCCACCACATCTTGGCATCTTTTGTGAGGAATTGAGTAGCAACCTTGACCTTAGTCTCATCATCAGATAGACCCAACCTTTCCAAGTATTGCTCCATGTCCCACAAGAAATTACCAAGAGTTTTTGCACTCCTTGTACCATCGAATGAATACGGTTCCTTGACTTTCACATGAGGCACTCCTCCACCTGAGCCATGCCTCACGACCTTCTTCAACACCGCTATTTCATCCTTGTCTTCGTCAAGAGCTTTCTTCAAGTCCATGATCTCCATCAGACCTTGGTCCATTGAAGCTTCAACGTCCTTGACCCTTAATTCAAGTTGTGTACACATCAAATCAGTGTTCCAAAGTTGTCCTCTAAGTACTCCAACCTTTCCACTACTTTCTGCATCAGCTCAAGAGTAGTGCCCATGGGACTACGACTAGACCCTGCATGAGATTCAGCCATTGCCAATAGCCTCTTCCTTCTTTTTAATCTAGTCTCGACCATGCACCGGCTTCACCTGCAACCCAAGTCCTTGATGCCACACTTAGAGTGTTTCACCAACCTCTTTCCCTGCAAGAACCTGTTACCACAGCCACTTCTTCACAAGCTTCAGCACCTCAATACCCGGTTATCAGCCTGCTCTGATACCAACTGTCATGCCCCCAAGCCTACGGTGGTCTTCCAACCGTGCCGGCGAGGTGCGACACCACCCCACACTTTCTTTTTAACAATACTAATGTGTGCAGACTACGCCTAATTCACAACCGATACTTAGTTTGTTTTTCGCAACCAAGTGAAATGCATTAAACCTTTATATCAATGAAGCCCATACTCATTCATTATCACAACAATTATAAAAGACATCAATTGCACGATATAAAGGGGAGGGGAAACTCCCGAACAGTTTTCCCAACAATATATTATAAATCAGAATTTTACAATACAATGTACAAGTGTGCCTGGCAAATCCCAAGGCCAACACTTAACGAGTTTTACAATCACAGGCAACTTGCCTTTACATACGAGAATGTGCACCTTTGCACCAAGAGCGGGTGCCCACACGGGTCACCAAGACACCCTTACACAGTCCTGCACAATCTGCTTGTTCAACCTTACTCACGCCCTCTTACATCGACCAAAACCCAAGTGTTACTCTGCGCACACATCACCTTATGTGCATGAGTTATGCGCACTTACTTCTGCGCCTTTCTCCACTTGCTATGCATAGATAGGAGAGGAAGTGCGAGCTTGTTGCTTGCTCCCAAATGCTCTAATCGTGTGACATATATATACCTATGTCAATGTGGTTATGTGTGGGCGATGGCAGCTCGGACGAACCCCAAAACTCCATCCAACAAACCCCTTCATCGCACGCAATTGCTGTCGGCTTTGCCATAGTGTAAGCCACGCTAATTGGTGTATAAGTGTGCTATCCGGTTCATTGCTTTAACTTCTATCCATGCGTTCCAACCGCAGTCCGTTCGTCATGCGTGCAGCTCGTCGCAAACGCATCTCGTCGCATCCGCAGCTCGTCGTGTGTGCCTACCTGCAGCTCATCGTGCGCGCCTACCCGCGCCCACCCTCGTGCGTCCGTGCACGGCCGCCCGTTCATCACGCGCCCGCTCGTTCACCGTGTGCCCACCCGTGTCTTCCTCGCACCCGTGCGCCCATCGCACTCACCCGTCCGTCGCACGCCCGATGTTTGCCCGTGCGCCCACTGTGCACGGTGACCCGCCCGGCGCCCAACGCGTTTGCGCCCAAGGGCCTTACATCCTCCTCCACCTAAAGTCGTTGTCGTCCTCGACAACATCCCAACTACAAGCATCAATATCCATGATGTCGCCCCCCTCTCATATGGCAAACATCCCTGCAACATATGTAGGTCTCCATCTCCACCATGTTTCATCCAAGTGACTAACTGCCACTAAGATAGTCCATACCAAGGTATGTCATAGATGTCCATGACCACCGACCACTTGCCACAATGTCTCCATGCTGCTCTCCACCATGGAAGGCTGATCCCTCCAACATCAAGCTACATGTCCACTGTAACAAAGTGTCCTCCCATCATGTCACCAACTCCATCATGTGCAAAACTGCCCATGATATATCAACAAGTGTTAACACACCACAACCATGTGCCAACATTTCATCAAACTGCCAAGTTCTCAAAGAGAACACTTCTCCATCAAGTGTCTTAAGAGAACACCTTCCTCCCTCCATGTGTTCTATGTGTCCATCTGTCATGATACTCCAACCAATGTCAACATGCCCCTGTGCACTTCCAGACCCCATGTCTGAACTAGTTGGGTAGCTAATCCAACCATCACGCTCAACCATGAGAGTGAACAAACTCATATCACCATCAGTTGTTTCCCAAAACATCTGCCACATCCTGAACTCATCAAGAATAGTCCATGCTCAGGTCCATGAAGTAGTCTCCATCCATTTGCAACATGTCATGATGCTTGATGCCAAGTCATCCCTGCACCATCAAACCTGCTCAACCTGCTTAAGGGACTCACTGCCATGAGCAGCTAACAATGAGCCCCATCTTCTTGTTCCTCTAAGAAGATGTAGAGGGGTGAGAGCTTGAAGGCTCACCCTCACTAATCAATTCGATCCACTTATCAGGATCTTCAACCTCCAACCTTTGTAGGTAAGTGACCCGGTCCTCACCCGGCCTCATATATGCTTCATCAACATCCTTATCCTCAATCACCTCTAGCCTTCTTGTCAGGTCCAAGATACTATCTGAAAGTGATTTGATAACCAAGGATTGTTCGGTAAGCTTTGTATCTGCCTTGGACAAACGCTTACTCATGTCATCCAACTTCTCATCCCCCATCTGCATCATTGCTAACTCAAAATCAGGTCTAGTCGCACCAAAGGTAGGCACACCTATGGGTACATCTTCCCTTCCATCGTAAATGTACAACTTCTTCAAATGTGGTACCACCATCGCATCATATTGCTTCATAAACTCCATCCCTAGTACAGCCTCATAGTGATCAATCCTCACTATAGTGAAGTCCACCTTCCCGGTCCATTCACCAAGTGTAGTGTCCACCTGTTCAGCCACACCAAGTACTTCGTTCGGAGGGGAGTTCACCGTCTTCATATGTGCCTTGATAGGAACATATTTCAGCCCAACCTTCCTTGCAGTATCTTCACCCATGAAGTTGTGAGAGGGCCCACTATCTACCATAGTGAGTATATCAGCACCTCCAACTTTCATTCGGACATACTCCAACTTGTTCCTCTCGGGATCCTTCCGAGAGATCACCTCTGTAGCAGCAGCAGCTCCAAGAATCTGCATCATACCCACAGAAGCACCTTCATCTTTCGCATTAGATTGTGCTATAGCAGCCACCTTCGGTTTAGAGGGACAATTCTTCACCGTGTGTGGACCAACACAAATCCAACACTTCAAGACTTTCTTTGCCTTCGAACCATCATCTGACTTCGAAGCTTCTTCTTTCTTCTTATCCTTCGGTTTATCGGACTTCTTCTTCCTATCATCAGAAGTCTCATCATAGTGTTCAACCAACCTGTCAACTGCAGCAAAGGCTTCTTCAAGTGTACGAATCCTTTGTCTCTTCACCTCATTGCGTGCCCAAGGCTTCAATCCAACAATGAAATTGAATACCTTGTCTCTCTCCGCCATATCAGGTAGCTCAAGGACCGCACTTGCAAACTCCCTTTGATAAGTTTGAAGGTTCCCGGTTTGCTTTATAAACTTTATCTTCATCCTAGCTTCCCATGTTTCATCCTGAGGACTAAAATGGGCTTGCAAGGCTCCTTTCATGTCATCCCAAGAAGTGATGTCAGTAGCACTTCCATTAGCAACCTGATCCATCCTTCTTCTCCACCATAATTTGGCATCTTTTGTGAGGAATTGAGTAGCAACCTTGACCTTAGTCTCATCATCGGATAGACCCAACCTTTCCAAGTATTGCTCCATGTCCCACAAGAAGTTACCAAGAGTTTTTGCACTCCTTGTACCATCGAATGAATCCGGTTCCTTGACTTTCACATGAGGCACTCCTCCACTTGCGCCATGCCTCACAACCTTCTTCAACACCGCTATTTCATCCTTGGCTTCGTCAAGAGCTTTCTTCAAGTCCATTATCTCCATCAGACCTTGGTCCATTGAAGCTTCAACGTCCTTGACCCTTAATTCAAGTTGTGTACACATCAAATCAGTGTACTCATGCTGAGTTCGGAGTTCATCGAGTTCATCTTTCACCTTCAAGAATGCCTTTTGTTCTTCTACAACAAGGTCAATCTTTGTTCCAAAGTTGTCCTCTAAGTACTCCAACCTTTCCACTACTTTCTGCATCAACTCAAGAGTAGTGTCCACGGGACTACGACTAGACCCTGCATGAGATTCAGCCATTGCCAATAGCCTCTTCCTTCTTCGTAATCTAGTCTCGACCATGCATCGACTTCACCTGCAACCCAAGTCCTTGATGCCACAATTAGAGTGTTTCACCAACCTCTTTCCCTGCAAGAACCTGTTACCACGACCACTTCTTCACAAGCTTCAGCACCTCAATATCCGGTTATCAGCCTGCTCTGATACCAACTGTCATGCCCCCAAGCCTACGGTGGTCTTCCAACCGTGCCGGCGAGGTGCGGCACCACCCCACACTTTCTTTTTAACAATACTAATGTGTGCGGACTACACCTAATTCACAACCGATACTTAGTTTGTTTTTCGCAACCAAGTAAAATGCATTAAACCTTTATATCAATGAAGCCCATACTCATTCATTATCACAACAATTATAAAAGACATCAATTGCACGATATAAAGGGGAGGGGCAACTCCCGAACAATCTGCCCAACAATATATTATAAATCAGAATTTTACAATACAATGTACAAGTGTGCCTGGCAAATCCCAAGGCCAACACTTAACGAGTTTTACAATCAAAAGCAACCTGCCTTTACATACGACAATGTGCACCTTTGCACCAAGAGCGGGTGCCCACATGGGTCACCAAGACACCCTTACACAGTCCTGCACAATCTGCTTGTTCAACCTTACTCACACCCTCTTACATCGACCAAAACCCAAGTGTTACTTTGCGCACACATCACCTTATGCGCATGCATTATGCGCACTTACTTCTGCGCCTTTCTCCACTTGCTATGCGTAGATAGGAGAGGAAGTGCGAGCTTGTTGCTTTCTCCCAAATGCTCCAATCGTGTGACATATATATACCTATGTCAATGTGGTTATGTGTGGGCGGTGGCAGCTCGGCCGACCCCCAAAACTCCATCCAACACACCCCTTCATCACACGCAATTGCTGTCGGCTTTGCCATAGTGTAAGCCACGCCAATTGGTGTATAAGTGTGCTGTCCGGTTCATTGCTTTAACTTGTTGTCCATGTGTTCCAACCGCAGTCCGTTCGTCATGCGTGCAGCTCGTCGCATCCGCAGCTCATCGTGCGTGCCTACCTGCAGCTCGTCGTGCGCACCTACCCGCGCCCGCCCACGTGCGGTCGTGCACGCCCGCCCGGCGTGTCGCCCGTTCATCGCGCGCCGCCCCGTCACCGCGCGCCCGCCCGGTCATCGCCGCACCCCGTGCCGCCCATCAGTTATCCACGTGCCCATTCCACCTCACTGCGTCCGTCGCACGGTCGATTGTTTTGCGTCGTGCGACCCGCCGTGCACGGTGACCCGCGCCTGGCTCCAACGGCGTTTGCGCCCAAAGGGCCTTACACCCGCCCTCGTGCAGGCGCCACCAGGGCCGCCGCGCCTGCGGCCCAGCAGGAGGCAATTCTCCGGGAATCGCCCTGCTTGCCGGGGAGGTGCCTGCTTGCCGGGCGGGGAACGCGGGCAGCCCAGGTGGTGCCCTGCACGAGGGCGCGCCTCCCGCCCTCGGTGCAGGCCGTCACCCGGCGCCCTTCCCTCATGCACCCCGGCAGGGCGATTCAGGAATTGCCCTGCCTGCCGGTCGGGGGACGCGGGCGGCCGGGTGGGTGCCTGCACGAGGGCGCCCTCTCCCCTCGTGCAGGGGCCGACCCAGCCGCCCTCCGCCCGGCAGGCAAGGCGATTCCGGGAATGCCCTGCTGCTGGCCGAGGGCGCCGGCGACCCGGGTGGCGCTGCACGAGGGCTCCCTCCGCCGGCTCGTGCAGGCGCCACCGAGTATGCCATGCGCCCCCGGGCGGCAGGCAGGCGATTACCGTCCCCGCCCGCCCTCGGTGCAAGCATCACCACCCGGGCCGCCCGCTGCCTCGCCCGACAGGCAGGGCGATTCGGGCCCTCATGCAGGTGCCACTCGGGCCGTCCGCGCCCCCGCCCGGTAGGCAGGGCGATTCCCAGAGTGTCAAAGTGTCCACTTAGTCCTAATTCTAAGGACTATGAGAGCAGTAGTGATGAAAAGCATGATGTTGATTTTCAAAAGTATGGAGTGTCACGGTGTCCAGTTAGTCCAAATTCTAAGGACTATGAGAGCAACAATGATGAAGAGTGGGATGATGAATTTCAAAAGATTGGAGTACCACAGTGTCCACTTAGTCCTAATTCTGCGGACTATGAGAGCAATAGTTATGAAGAGCGTGATGATGAATTTCAAAAGAATGGAGTGCCACTGTGTTCTCTTAGTCCTAATTCTAAGGACTATGAGAGCAACAATGATGAAGGACAGGATGATGCACTTAGTCCTAATTCTAATGAGTATAAAGGTAGCAGTGACAAAGGACAGGATGTAGCATCTTCAATAAGTAAACAATCACATTTTCAATGTAGTCCTAATTCTATGGACTATGAGAGTAGCACTGGCAATGCATATGAGGAAGAATATCCATTAAACATCGAGTCAGATTTTCCATTCAATCTGAATTCTAAATACTACGACAGTAGCACTGAAGAAGCGGAAGATGAAGAATATCCTCCAAGTGAATATTTGAAACGCAGAGCTGATCATAGTGTGGATAACATTCCTCTTAATGATGATGAAAAGCCTTATACAAATGATGATCAAATGGTGGAGATGTTGCCAAGAAATATTGTATCAAGGAGTAGGAGCAGACCTTTTCGTATCAATGCAAGTTGTTATAGTTATACAAGGGGTAAAGCAGAATATCTGACGAGAAGAAGTTCTATCAGTGCTCTCATTTCCAGTGAATGTTGCCAAAAAGATTGCTTGAAACATATGGATTTGAAATTTGCATTAGAAAGTAGGAAGAGATATTTGTCAATGAATAAAAGCATGCAAAATTCATATTTAATTGGGTGCATGCAATCTACATTTTTAGGTTATGATTATCATATTGGGACTTTTTTTATCTGTCGAAAAGGTTTCAAAATGTTTCATTCGATTGGGAATTTTCGTCTCTCGAGAATTCAAGAAAATTTGGAAAAGGATCCCACATTTTATTCAGAAGTACGTCATAAAAGACAGTTTGGTCCAATATCAAATACTGCAATGTCATGGATGAAAGATTTATTTTCAAAGCATGGAGAGTGTATGCTAAATAGAGAGACAATACATATTCCAGATAATTTTTCAAGACGAGAAATCTACAACTTATACAAAGAATATGCAGAAGGTGCTGAGGGACATGGCCAGTTTATTACATATCAATATTTTGTGAAGGTAAGGAAGAAAGAATTCAACAATGTCCGTATTCCTAAGAAGACAAGGATGGGGATTTGCAGTACATGTGCTTCTCTTAAATAAAAAAGGGACAAATGTGAAGGCTCAGAAAGAGATAAGCGTTCATAACTTTAACTTTTAAAATTGTATAGTCATCAACTATGAAAACATATTTCTTAATGACTCTCTTTTATGTTGTGTAGATTTAATTGTCAAACAACTTTAGGAGCATCGCGAACAACAAACAAACGAAAGGAAGAAGTTGTACAAGCATTGAAAGAAGTGTTATGATAATCCGAATAAATATTTGGGTTTGATAATTGATGGTATGGACCAGAAGAAAACACTTCTACCACATTTTGTTCGCGCACCCAAAATTACAGGAGGAAAACTTTATTCAATTTCACTTGGTCGGTTGTATGGTCTTCAATGGGAAAATGTTGCCAAGGGTGTACTTCACAGCTCCAAATATTCATAATGATGAAAATCTGACCATAACCATAATTCATGATGTGATTTCTCATTGGTCTGGTAATCTTCCTGAAGTTTTGTATCTACAATTGGACAACACTTGCCGTGAAAACAAAAATCAGGTTGTTTTTGGGTATCTGAACATGCTTGTTGAATTGACAGTTTTTCAAAAGGTAAATGTTGGTTTCCTTCTTGTTGGGCACACTCATGACCATATTGATCAGATGTTCAGTCGTTTTTCAGTCACATTGAGGAGGAAGGAAGTTGGGAGCTTTCCATCACTAATTGAATGTATTAAGAAATCATACATGCCAGAGCCTGCTTTTGAAGTGTTGGAAGAAACTGTTGACATGCGAAGGTTTATTCTAGGATCATATGGTGAGGGGAAATGCATTGAACAAATTAATGATATTAGCTTCCAACATCAATTTCGTATAAAAAAAATTGATGGGAAAACACTAATATGGGGCAAGAAGTTTTCAACTACTACAAAATGGGCATCGTCATCAGCTTTGCAATTTTTGAAGTTCATTCCAGATCACCCAATATTGCATCAAAAATATTGTTATTACAATCAGTTGGTGAAGTTCAGAATGCACGCAGACAGAATAGACATATAAATTATTCTGATTGCCTAGAAGAAATTAAAAAATGTATTAGATATACATATGAGTACTTTGACATTGCTGATTCAGTTTGGTGGGAGTCATTTTTCAATAATCAAAGTGATATCATTTCAACAACAACCAATGAAGATATACCTTTGAAAAATCCATTTATTTGGCCACAAAACGTGTCGAATGAACAAGAGGAAGTAAACATTGTTGAACAGCAACAAACTCAAGGTATTATTAATTCTTCACAGGCAGTGGAAAGAGAGATGTATATTGGTTCTAGAAGATCTCGTGCACAACGTGAAGCCATGGAAGACCTTTATAGGTTCAGTACATGATATTAAGGAAGGTTGCATGATTGTAGTGCTAGCAGATGGAGAACCCAATGGTTATCCATTATGGGTTGCTAAAGTTATAAAGGTCTTTACAGAAAATGAGGATGTTACAAGTGTTGAAGTACATTGGTATGCCACAAATACACACCCATTCAATGGTGTGTATAAGCCAGAGATGGTAGTTGACAAAAAAAAATGGCGGAAAAAGAAAAAGAAAGGGTACAAATGTAAATCGCCGTCGCACAGACATATTAAAATTGGAGGATGTAGACATACTTGTTTATGACTTCAATTTAACAAAGAGAGGAACTCTTCGCTTCAAGACGATAGAGATTCTGAAAAGGTTGCTACTAGAAGGAATAGTGCTGACATGGGAGTCTGTTGAAACCAGTCGTAGATCTAGAAGACTTTTGAAACCTGGAATGTTGGGCATGCATATGGACTCAGATGGGGCACTAGTTGATGAAAGAGAAGAATATGGAACATCCTCGTCAGCATCCAGTCACTCATCTGAAGATGTGAATTGTGATGGTGTGCAAGAAAATATGAGTGATTTTGAATAATTGTTTAAGACAAATTATATAACTGATGTATGCATCATATCTTCAAATAAAATTAATGTTTTCCATATGTTGTTAAATGAGAAGTTATGAAGCATTTTTATGTTGTTGGATTATGTCTTAAGTATGATAAATTTTATTGTTTAAATATCTACAATGCAATATCAAATTAGAGATATAATGTTTGTTTTATTCAGTATACAAATAAAGACTTTTGATTTCATTGAGTGATATACTTTGTTCATAATGTCATGGTTTTTTAATTTTATAGTTGAAAAAATTTCAATTTCTTTTGTATCTAGCATGGTGTCGTTGAAAACATGTTAAATTTATACTTAGGAAAGAAAAATGATATTCTACCAGAAACATTAATGTGTTTTTTCCTTAAAAATTAACTTTGTTTGCGAATAAAAAAATTGGTTTTATTAGCATTTTTTAAAAGGTTTGAAAATTGGCCCTAAAAAAAAAACGCTATTCGAGTAGCATCACTTTCGTTTTGAAGCTATATTTTGCACGAAAATTTCGTAGTAAATTTCGTAGTCACCGCCATTTTTAAAACACGTTCAAAATTGGCACCTAAAAAAAAAACATCGTTCCAGTATACACACTTTTCATTTTTAACACTGTTTTTGATGTTTTTTTGGGGTTTTTGGGCCAGAGTTCCCGTTTTGAGTTTATAGTTCCTGTTTCAAAGTTTACATTGTTTCTGGAATATCGGTTACCCTAATATTCAATTTTTGGAAGTCTTCAATGTGCTTTACCATTGAACCATTTTGTTTGAGATTTATCAATTGGCTAAAGAAGGTGTTTCTCTTTTTATCTTCATAATGTGCTATCATTTCCTCCGTAAAAATTGACCAGGTGACAAGTGGTTTACAAGAACAAAGCCATCTATACCATATAAACCGATTGTGTTCTAAATATAAAGATGAAATACATACCTTTTGTGAGGGTTGCACATCGTGTAGATCAAAATATTACTCCATTTGTAATATCCAAGTTACCGGATCCTTGCCATAAAACTTCCCCATCTCTACCTTTGAAATGTGGCGGTTCTTAAAACCCACATGGGAGTCTCTAAAATCGTGATTGATATTTCTTTTATCTTCATCATGATTTTCATGGATTTCCTTGTCACCAATGGGACGCCTTTCTTCTAGAAACTTTGTCAAACCTTCTTTCAATCCTTCTATCTTGACATTCATCATTGCTTCCATGTCTAAATTTAAACCATCATTCAAAACTACCATGTCTCTTTTTATACCATCTATCTTAACATTCATAATGGCTTTCAATTAATTTTGTGTTACTTTTTGCGAGAGCGAAATTTGTTGCATTTGATCTTGCAATTTTGATATATCGTGTTGCATTTCTTCCTCTTCTCCATGTCTCATAGTGGAGCTTCCAAGTTTCTTACTAAGTTTTTCCATTTTCTTTCTTCGGTGCATCAATTAATGATAATTATGCTTAACTATGCCCTTTGAACCCCTTCAAAATAAATTTTCAAACCAAACTTATGCAAATTTTAAAAAGACTACACAACGTTCTTTTTGCTTCGTAGGGGCTTGATATTGAATCTGTTGTATCTCTGTAATTTCAGATTTCTAAGGTCTAAAATCGTGTCATGTGGTATCCCTCTGATTCCTCTTTCCAACCCCATGGGTTTTATCAATATTGGCGTCTTCAAGAAATAGTTAGGCCAAATATCCCTCCATGACTAGATTATAGACTTCTTCGGTAGAGTGAACTTGTACGAAGTTCTACATATCAATGTTTCAACCTCGGACCTGAAAACATTACAAAGAAAACATCATTTCGTCCTCCTTTTGTAACTTCTTATGAAACTTCAATAAGATACTCAGAGAGAAAGTTATGACGCTTTTCCCAAGGTCACATGTTTGGGATGTAATTTAGGATCCTGCAAAAACCCTTACTTCCTTGGATCATATCTCCAAAATTGTAGCAAGACAAGATTGGATATTCAGACTCGAGGTTAAGATATATTTCGGTTCAAATGGTTTTTTTTTTTAGATTCTGAAACATCGTAGAAAAAAATTATAACGAAAATTCTATGATGACTTGTTTGGAGCAGCGAAACCCTAGAATCCAAAGCTCTAATAACAAATGTTATGCAACCAGCTCAAGAAATAGAAGAAAAGATAGATAAACGACTTCAAAATTAGCCTCTTCGAGGGGGAAACCTCTTTTAAATTATACAAATGAACAATTGTTGAATGATTCAAATGACACAACCTCCTTTCTGTGTATAGGAGTCTAAGGGGTCACAATATAGTCAGAGCTGACATAACAATAATAATGTAAGGGCAACACAATAACAATAGTGGGCTTCTATGGCGCACAACAATAACAATAAGGGGGCTACACTAATAACAATGAGGGAATATTAAGCTTCTATGGGGCACAACAATAACAATAAGGGGGCTACAATAATAACAATGAGGGAATACACTAGTATTATAGGGACCTAACATTGGATATGGTTCATTGTGCATGGTATATATGTTACAAATATTTTTTAAAATAAAGTTTGGTGGCGGGCTTTACGGACCTGCCACCCCACACCCATACATTCTATGTGACATCATTGAACATTAAACGAAAGTTTTTAAACCATTGGCGATTGGATAATGGGGTCGCCATACTTGGCGGGAAGCCCAATGCACTAGCGGAGCTGCCAGGTTTGGCGAGCCCCACCCCTTTTTTTAATAATGAAACAAACCAATATTAAATATATGCGGCGGAAACTTTATCAACAAGTAAAACATTGTAGGAGAGTTTGTTAAGGTGTGCTGTTTACATTTGACAGGTCACGTGTTTGAATCCTGTTAGATCCACTGATACCTTAACAAAATTTTGACTTATCCAACGAGGCCACATGTCACCCTCTGATAGGGCCACGTGTCACCTTGGGATTGGTCCCAACGCACCCAACCGCAACTTGTGACTTGTCAATGTAAGATTGGTCCATATTTTCCAGTCATTACTGCCATTTTTCACCTTCTCATGATGTCGTGTGGCGGTCATAGCTTGACCTTTGACTACCCGTTGACCATTACTTTGACTTTGAATTCTTTTATTTTTCCCTGAAAATTTTGAATTTGAATAAATTCTTCATATGAAGTCAGTTTTTGCACATTCAAGTTGTGTTGGAATCATTTTTGCGAGCTCTACATGATGGCACTGATTTCGCTCGAATCTGACAACTTTGAATTTTTTTCCTTTACTGGATCCTTGATCATCCATTTGATCAATTTCAGATCATCAAATGATGCATATGGTCAAATATTTTCTCGAAAAAAATTGTAACATCATCCAAATATATGATCACACTCTAGCTAATAAATCCTCAGAAAATAATCTTTATATCCCATTGGAATGTCACACTAGCCTTGATAAGGCCAAACAACATTCGCCTAAACATTAATGCAACCTATTTTGTTCTGAATGTTGCCTTTAATCTATCAGGTTATGCTACTATAACTTAATTGTACTTTGAAGATCTATCCAATAGCGAGAAGATTTCAGATCTAGATATCATTTGAAGAATTTTCTCCATGGATGGCATGGGATAGTTGTCTTTGTCAAAAGCACATTTTAGATTTTGGAAATCTACACATAAGTGTATTTCACCAAATTTCTTTATGACCACAAATAAGTTAGATACCCAAGTAAAATGATGAACTTTAAATATTATCTAACCATATATCAACTTCATTTTTTCTATATCAAGGGTTCAAGTGTAGGATGAACCTTTCTCAATTTCTATTGGAACGAATTAACCCTTTCGCATAATTGTATCACACATTGGATGATTCATGTATCACAAGTTTTCAAATAATCATAAGTCCACGAAAATACATCTCGATACTATTTAAATAAGCAAATGAAAGCTTGTCATTCTTAAGGAGAGCAACATGTACCAAGATTCGCATACATTGGATGTTCTTTAGTTCCCAAATGTAATGCCCCAATTAAATCTTATTATGAAAATTTTATTAATGTTTATATTACCTTAAAATATTGAGAAATATTGGTGAATACCTTCATTTTGGAAACTATAAATTTATTTACTAATATAAAATTCATTATTTCTATTTTATTCAAATTCCCAACTTGCTTTCTAAAATTGAATCTTAGGTAGGATATGGTCTCCTTCCATTATATCAAAATTAATATATATATATATATATATATCTATATATATATATATATATATATATATATATATATCTCACATTCCCAAATGTACTCTCACATTTACTTAGGAGAAGACATGGTCCTCTCCATTTAATTACATCTCACATTTACTAGGTAGAAGACATGGTACTCTCCATTTAATTACATCTCACATTCCGAAATGTACTCTCACATTTACTATGGAAAAGACATGGTCCTCTCCATTTAATTACATCTCACATTCCTAAATGTACTCTCACATTTACTTGGGAGAAGACATGGTCCTGTCCATTTAATTATCAATATATATATTCATCTCACATTCCCAAATATACTCTCAAATTTACTTGGGAGTCCTCTCCCATTAATTTCCCAATTTTATATTCATATCACATTTCCAAATGTACTCCCAAATTTACTTGGGAGAAGAGAAGTCAACTGTAAGGATGGAGGAGAACTTAATGACATTAATGAGAGGTGGTTGAGATGGAGAAGAGAGGGAGAGTATAAAATGGAAAGAGGAGGGAGAAAAGGGCATGTGCGGTCTTGCTTTGATTTTGGGGTTGGCTGTGATTTTATGATTATTGTGATTTTGGAGACCTAAGGAACTTGTGGAGGTTTTTGGGATTTTTTGAGAGGAGGGGAATATTGTTCATCTTCATCTAGATTATTCATCTCGGACACACACTACATCTAGTTCAAATTGGGCTCGGAGGGCCAGGGATCCTGTGGAGGTTTACTGGGCTAGGAATTATTTCCTAGTTGGTTGGGAGGTAAATCCAGTTGGGTTAGTCAAGAGGAGCATTCAGCAGGAGTAGCAACTCAAAAGCATCTCCACCAGCCATCGGCACAGGTATTCCTCTATAGATTACTCATGTAAATTTATTAAAATGAAATGTTCACTATAATTTATAGGGATTAGAATGTAAATGGTAAAATTTTCATTGTTTAAAAGTCTTGTAAGAAAGTAAATTATTGCCTCTTATTGCATTCAAATTCTAGAGAAATAGATTTGTTAGAAGACCCTAGGATAAGGCCTTACACCAAATTAACCTATTCATGCAACAGTGCCATGGAATTTTGGGTCTTTTTATTCATTGTTGCCTGAAATCATTTTGTAAGGCATGGATCTTTTCCAAAGACAAGACACTCTTAGGCATGGGATTTTGACTATGCCCTTCATCTCCATCTTGTAATAACTTCTTATTCTCATCCTCATCAATTGCCACATCTTTGAACACATCAACATTAGCCATGAAATCCAATATCTTTTGGTCATCATTGCATGCACATATCCAGTAACAATTATCTATTACCACATCCTCAATGTGGAACACTACATTGGAACTTTGAGAATATTTGGCCAGTTGATTGGTGTTATTTTTGAAGAATGGATTAAAGGATTTGTTACTACTGGATGCCTCACCTGACTTCCTTTTGAGCTCAAACACTTTGTTGGTCAATAGATTCAAGGACTTAGTCAATATCTCCATGTCAAAAGAATCCTTGTATTTGGTTTTAGCGGAAGAGACTTGATATTTCCTTCCAGTATCTTTAGACTAATTTGAATCTTCTTAGTCAGTAATGGCTCTGATAGATCTTAAATCCCTTTCTATAGCAATTTCTTCCGCAAAGTTTAGAGACAATTTCTCTTTCTGAACTCTTTTCATAAAGGAAAATATATATGTAGGTAAGGTAGCAATATGGTAGTCCTTAGTGAGGGAATCGTGAGGTTGCACATTTGTGGGGAACTTGTTTAATATGTGAGAAAAAATCTTATTAAAATCTTTTACTTTTTCTTTGTCTCGCATCTTAATATTCCCAAGTTTGTTAAGTAGCATCGCAGGAGTTTTGTCATCAATGAATTTCTCCAAGAATAAATGCTTAAACTCCCTTGAATTGTGGATTGAATTTTCTATAAGGTTTTGGTACCATGTTGTTGCTCTGCCTTCTAGAGTATAAGGAAAAAACCTGTAGGAAACATCATCATACAAGACCTCTAACATTCTTAAATTCAAGTAGAAATCAACAATGTGGTCGTCAACCTTTATTTTCTCGTTTTGGTCATACTTTGTAAGAAAATTCTTTGGGTCCTTAGATAAATGATGAAGTTGACCCAGGAGAGAAGGAGGCCCTTGGGCCATCCAATCAAATTGGTCATCAACCATGTGTTTTTTATCCTCCTCCTCTTCACTCTCAGATTCTAAAGACTCTTCCTCTTCACTATTTAGATTCTCATTCTCATTGAAGTTGTTGTTATCACTTAGTTTCTCATTGTTGAAAATAAATTAATGTCCTCCCCATCTCCCTCTCGATTTTTAGCATTAGGTGGTCTGGTGTTCTCTTGAATATTATTTCCGTAAAATGAGTCAGCTAGATCATCCAAGGAGGTAGTGACTAATTCCTAGACATTGGAGACCAAAACACCTAGAGAAGTTGTTTCCTTAGTTGATGCTTGTGTGGGAGGAGAGATGCAGCAAGAATAATTCTAAGGGATTTGGAAAATTCATGAGTGATAAGACGTAAATTTTGAAGTTGATCATAAATAACCTCAAACACATGCTCCAGACCATGAGGAGATGATTTTTCTTTCTCGGATATGTTCAATGGAGTAGGACTCAGACAATTTCTTCCTTAAAATGAAGGTTCTGGATGTGAATGCATTGAATTATTAGCCATACATTGGCATATCTCATTCTAGCACCAAAATTTTGATGGTGTTGGAAGCCGCCAACACAAGGGTGCTTCCTGGTATTAAGTCCTAACTAGAGCTCACATTATTTTGAATAGAAGCCCCATCCGGGAAATAGGCATGGATTCCATTATAGTGATATTAAAAAAATTCCTTGGCTACAATAGAAAACATAAGAGAGCATGCATATACTTTTGAGATAAGCATGTAAGTTAGCCTTGTGAAACAAACGATTGCAATGTGTATAAAGCACTTTCATGGAAGGGAAAAGAAAGAATGAGACTTTAGAAGGAAAGTAATAGTATTATCCTAATAAAGACACATGCATACATAGAAAGAATCATTAATTAACCTGCAAAATAGTTCGTAAACTAACAACGACCATGAAAATAATTAAGGACTCACAATTCAATTAAGATGTATACCAAAGCCAATAAAATAGTTCATTTTATTTAGTACTTATGAACACAAACATACATCGAAGACATGCAAGAATATTCTTACAACATTCATGAAAATGCATGAAAGTATGCCTAGCTATGATAGCTTCAAAATATTAAATATTAAGCGCAAGTATCAAGATACACAATTACAAGGTTGCATCACTAACTCCAATAGTGGAACATGAAGACACCAATTGTTCCTCAAAATAATGATCTTCTCTCCTATTCCAAGCTTGAGAAGTCAAGGCAAAAAGTTATTTACTTGATCTATGAGAGCTTATTTATAGCAAATGAGGTGACCTTTCACGTCCCATGTGACCCTTGATGTCCCTCATGACTCTTGAGCTACCATATGACTTTTGATTTCCTACATTACCCTTGGACTTTATAGTGACTCTTCACATTCCATGTGTGACCCTTAGGCTTCCACACATTTTAGATTTTATAATTTTGGAAATGCAAGATTACATCCATGAAAATTGTGGAAAGAATGCATGGATTAAAATAACACTCATGTGTTCATATTTTGAGAAGTTACACTTTGGTGACTGTGACATGGGACTCCATTGTAATATGTCGATGTCAAGTTATTTTCTTTGCGGCTACATATTCAACTCTTCATGATAGATCTGGAATGTACTTCATCTTCACCCTCTAAAGGGTCTGGCTAGAGTATTAGAGCCTTCAAAGTCATCCTAGGTTTTTATCTATTTGTTGTAGTTCATATTTCCTTTATCTCCTGCACAATGGTCCTTTTGTGTCTCATCTCTAAAGGTGTCTTCTTGAAAAATCTCCTTGATGGCCCCTTTGAACATCATCTTCCATGTTAATATGGTAGTATTTGCAAATGAAATCCAGTCATGTCTAGACAAAATCAGTCCCAAAATCACCTATTATAGCTTGTTTCTCATGAAACATGTTGACTGTGATGGGACAATGTTATAGGATTGAAAGAGAGACCTTCTCAAGCATAGAGCATAAGTTCAAGAGGAAAGAGGTGGAGGTATGGGAACTGAAAGTGTGCATTGCACTGCAGCAAGAGAGATAGACAGTCTTGGGTGCATAACACATGTCCTGGAGACAGTGACTAGAGGCTTTAGGAATGAGGATGTGTAATGTGCTATAATTGAGAGGGAGACTCTAGGTGGAGTGCAATTCACAACTACAAAGGGGTGAAATTGCTGTCCACTGGGAGTGCACAATGAGCTCCACAAAGCCGGATTGTTAAGGCTTGGCACACAGAGCGTAAGTAAAAGCAACAGTAGGTTGGATTATTGTAGTCTAGAGATGTGGAATGCACCTGTGAAGGGAGACGACCTCAATATGGGCATAGGGTGTAAGATTAGGAGATAATAACATCACAACTAAGACTTAGAAGTGCGCAATGCACTCATCACTTGGCAGAAAATTGAATGTGTTCACAGCTTTTCACAGGATATGAGGATAAGGAAAATTCCCAAAATTTACTAAGTGTGAGATAATGGGACAAGAGAGAGAAAGTAAGAGCATACAAATGGGTCTTGAACATGATCATGCACACATACACAATCAAAATCGCGATGAGAATATGCATAGTACCCAAAACCAACATGTATACATTGAAATGACAACAAAATCATACTAATCTCCAAATATGACAAGTAGGGTGGAAGTTTTTACGACACAAGTGTCGACTGTAATCAAAAAGTGTGTTAGGTCACAGGATTGTGTCTTACAGATATTCTTGTAATAGAGAGGATTAAATAATACTTGAAGGTGTGTTGGACCTGCCTCTATAAGATGTGCCATAACGGCCTATAACAAAAGATGACACTTATGGTTTCTTTAGAAAGGAACTTGAAAACTTAGAAAAACTTGAACAACAAGCATCAAACAACTTTAATGAGTTGAAATGATAGTTCACACAATCATTAGGAGGCTCCAAAATCTAAATGTAGGAAAAGTTTTGGAGTGTCTTGTAGCAACTACAACATGAGGAAAATAGCTTTCTACATACTTTCCCACATTTTAAATCCACTTACAAGTTTAATATGGAAGTAGGGATGTCTTATGGTATGCATTCTAGGATTAATAGGCAATAAAACAAAATATGGAATGGTTTTTTATCATGTTTAGGAACGAGTCATGCTCAAATCCATGAACACCACAATGAGTTAGCTTGGTCCTTTTCTCCTTCGAGGCTTTACACATCTAAGCTTTGATATATGTTTTTATGTATAGATGAAGGAATACGAGGATTTCAATGGTGATAGAACTACCTTTTGAGGTGAAATTGTCCTTCTAAAGAAAATGAATTTCCTTGGGATTATTTTGATGGGGCATCCCATGGGGATACTGATGTTGTAGAGAGTGAGGGATTCGATTCATTGGAGATAATCAGTGTATTAAGTTTATGGCAGGAATCTGAGAGGGATGAAAACACATGCATGACTAATGGCACTGAAACTAGTATTATTGCTAGCAAATGAAAAAGAAATTAATGTTTTAAAAGTGTTTGATGATTCTTAGGTTGTCAATAGATGAGTAGAAGATGAACAAAGCTGCCACAATATACTTTTTATTTTTACCTTGGAAGAGGTCAAATTTTTTAGTGTTTTCAATGCGTACATGGAGAAAAATATGAAATATGGAAGCTGATGATTTATCTGAAGCTAGAATTGTGAGGCAACAAAATACATAAATGATATCAAAAAAGGAATAGGAACATTTTGGAATAGTATAGCGCTCCTTTCCATGAAGTAATAGTGAGAGAAAAATATGCTCCTATATAATGTTTTTCTTATTTCTAATTAAATCTTACTCTTAAACAATTTTTATCATATTATTATACCTTCCGCGAGCATAGTGTAACACATTCAATTTTGTCTTTGACTAGGTATTAGTTTGGCTTTGACCAAAAATCTATGATGCTCATCCATACCTTACCATTATCAATTTAATTTTTTTTTATTTTTTTTTTTATTTATTAAATTTATCATAACGTGATTGGTTGAGGTCTTATTAATGGGTTCTTTAGTAACTTCCATTTCTATTAGTATCGATTTTTGTTTTTTTAGTTTATTTCCTTTTTATTTAACTTTTGATTTTTTTTTTATATGTATGCTAATATAAACAATATTGGTTAATCATATTTCTTAATTTTGGCGATGACATTCAACATGCAATATTTTATTAAGTTGTTTTATTTTTGTAATAAAATTTTTGTTTTTGTTACTTTTTTTTAAATAAACTATATTTTAAGCTAAAGTTACAAGAACTAGCTACTATATAGCCCTTGTTTCTAAATATTAAGTCATATATTCAACATGAAAAAATGATATCTATTTTTAAAATGAATAAAATATAAATAAATTTGAAAAGAATACCACAATATATAGTAATTAAAAGAAAAAAATGGTTAATATTAATTTTATTTTAAACGAATAGATTTTTCCTTCAAAATGAATGTGATTTTTTGTTATTTAAAATGCTTTATGCACATATCTAAAATTCTATAAGATAAACAACTTATACTCAAGTTTTTAGAAATAACTAATGAATTTAGAGAGAAAAAAAATATAAATATTATTGTTATGCCGAAAAAAAATAGTAAATAATATTATTATGATAATTGGAGAAGGCTAACTCGATGATACAAACTTAATAAAAAGTCAATAAAAATGAGTGGAATCATTTTAGTGTCAGCTTATCACTTGGTTTTCATTAATTACAAGGTTAGATATCTTTCATGTTAATTATAACAAGACCTTTTGGTAAAAATGACATAGAAGATAATCAGTCGACACGTTTCGAACCAACCAGTGTGGTTCATCTTGAGGACAAGATGAGGAATCAGATCTAGGCAATGAAATGTGACACATCTATTAGTCAATAATATATATATATATATATTATATATATATATATAAATATTATATTATAAATATATAATATATATATAAAATATATATAATATATATATATATTAATATTAATCCCTAAGACAACCTTAGAATTCCTATTTAGCTCATGAGCATTAACATTCCAAGGAAATCCTTTACACATAAATTGATGCGTGTCGAACTTTATTGTGAATAAGATCTATTATCTGGAATTACATTAATGTTACCTCTTTAGATTTAATCTAAAGATTTAAAGAGAGATTATGAATTCGAGATGAGGACAGTTGTCCAACTCTCGTGGTGCCTTAGCTTACCAAGTCCACTTGTTCCTTTTGCAATTTTTGTAATTAAATGAACATGGTAATATATGTTAACACCGTCGTTGATGGAGGTCTGAGTTCCATCCTACAATTAATTCTTACCTCATGGTTCTCCTTCCTGCACTAACTCTGGTTGACCGTTGCTTGGCCTAGTTGGAGGTGGCGCTTCGCTGGAGTCATTCTTGCAGTACCTTGTTCACTATAACTTTGGGATCCACTCTAGATCAACGACATGAGTTTATCCATTGGATCAGATGGAGGAGAGGGTTCTTGGGGTTTCTAACCTCCGAATGGGTATGCTCGCCATTCATTTTTCCTCTTCAATTAATGTTTTTGGTATCTTATGGGATGGTTTGTATTCAGGGTTTGAGAACCCCCTCCTAGATGTTTATTGAGCTTTGAGACTTCTTACTACCCGTGTTCATTGCTAGGAATACTTGAATGTCTAAGTTTCACTATTTGGCCATTGGGGTCTGCTAGCATACATGGTGTGAATTTATCAACAGACGATTTTCTCATTGGAGTTAACCAGGTAATTTAAATGAGTTTGTTTGTTTTTTCATTCTATGTCGATATAAATTGCTAGAGAACCTTATTAATCCTTGTTCTCCCCACCCAATCGAGGTGGAGGGTTTTGTACAGAGGGCGGTAGACAAGATGTTCGTTAAGCTCGTTGTTCGGGTCCCTGGTCGACTTGAAAACCGGTTTATTTACATTTCGGGTATGCAAGGTTTCTGGCTTCATTCTAGAAGTTAAGGTTATGACTCCGTAGGGAGCTTTGCACTTATTTTTGCCGTGACTGAAATAGCGAATACCCTCTGTAATTTGAATTTAGTTTAAGTTTATGAAGCCTTTCGGCCAAGAAAATCCTTCAAGGTTATACTGGATTGTCGATCGGGTTTAGTTATTTGTATATTTATACTTAAGACCAAGGGTAAAGCGATTTGAACCCTGGATGGAATGGTTATAATTTTGGTTCTCAGATTGTTGAATGAATATATATACTCATGTTTACATCTTTAAGCAATTTTTGGAATGCAATATTCGTCACTGTTATTTGCTTTTCTTATGGAATTTATCCCTATAGAATTTTTGTGTGTTTTTGCTAGCTTTCCACTTGTGTTCAATGGTCGATTGGTTCCACATTACTGTGTATTTAACTGTTTAGAGGATTTATATATATACTCTATCGTCTCCAGTGGTAAGGATTTGAAATTTAGAAAGGATAAGACCATGGTTTCTATTTTGCAATGTAATTTAATGTTTTTAAGAGAACTTAAAGATTATATTTCATGCCTTATATGTATATTGGGGAATCTTAGTCGAGCTCTTCATTTTCGCTCTCGATTGGAAGTTCTTGTTGTAAAGCTTTCCTTACTTATTTAACTAATTCCTAAATATTTCGAAATGGAACCTCATTTCTATCTTTCCAGGCTCTTAATATGAGTTATGGTTTAGGGCATGTCCGTGGCTCGAATATACCTCTTTTCCTCTGATTTTCTAAAAGGTTTGCTCAATTGTATATTTTAAGTAGTACCTATCAAAACGGATTTCTTTATAGTGAAAAATCTCTTCATTGTTTTCCTAACAAAGGGTTTGGTAATCTGGTCTTAACATGATGGTAAATTCTATTGACAAAATTCCGACTATGAAATGAAGTTTTGTTCTGTGGTTCATAATTATGTTCAGATTCATATCTATGTTTAGCTATATAGCATAAATTGTTTGGTTTTTATGAAAACCATGAGATTCACTAATATTAGCGTATATGCCCTTTTCATGAATTTATCTATACACATACTATCATAATGAATTTAACATAATAGTTTACCATGATTAATCAATCTATCTGATCCTAAATAAATCACTGAGAATGATCAGTGTATTTTCATTATAAACAAAGAAGAATATATTTTAATAAGAAACAGGTAATATTACTTATTTGAACCATCGTCTAGCTTGAAATTTCCCAATTTCAGTCCTGCATCTAGACTTGAAATTATCTAAATCTTTGCCTCCCAATCTTGAGACTACTTCAGTAGTCTCCCCCGGAGTCATTCCTGATCACTGGAACTCTCTATTTTTCCTGAGACTTACAGTCTTGCCTCCCTTTGGTCTAAACCAGACATGGCCTTATAAGGCTTCCTCACATTTCAGCACAGTATGTTCCTTAGTAACTTTTTCTTTCCTTTTCCTTGATTTTAGATACCTCTATCCTCTTGATCTCTTGAATAAATCCTCAAGAAATTAGTTTGAAGAACTTAGTTAGGAACACGTAACTATTTCAATAACTGATTATTAAGTAAAAATAATATTTACTGATACCTTTTGTCTTCATTCCAAAAAGAATTTAATTCCAAAATAAGATTTTTTTTTTTAAATTAAGAAAATAAATAGTTTGTTCAAACAGCACTAATTAAAATATTTACATGGTCTAGGGGGTATCACATCTCCCCCCCCAAGATCTAACATCGTCCTGATGTTTTCCTCCTAAAATAAAATTCGGAAAGGTCTCCTTCATAACCTACTCATCTTGCCAGGTGGCCTCTTCCGGCTCATAGTTCTACCATTGCACTTTAACCTGGGTTACAACTCGTTTTCGCAACGTTAATTCTCTCCAATCTAGTATACGCAGAGGTTCGACCAAGAACTCACCTTCTAGTTCAACCTACATAGCAACAAAATGACTTAAGTCATCAACCAACTTGTTTAATAAATCTATATTTAAAGAAAAAAATTCTTGAATATTTTACTTGAATATTTTTCCAATTGATTATGTGTTTAGGATCATAAATCTATTTCTTAAGTAGAGAAACGTGGAAGACATTGTGCGCATGAATGTGGCTAGGTAAGGCAAGCTGGTAAGACATTGGCATGATCCAAGCTAAGATTTGAAATGGCCCGTAAAACTGGGGTGTTAACTTAGCACATCTGGTACATTGCAGTTTACTTTTCTTAGCTCGTACTCTAATGTAAACATGGTCCCCTACTTGAAATTCCTGAAAGCTCCTTTTCTGATGAGCAAAGTTCTTTTGCCGGCCTTGAGCAGCTTTTAAGTTGGTTCGTACTCTTTTTACCATTTCCTCCAACACATCTAGTCCTAACATCAAATTGTCCTCTGGTCCTTTCCAACTCAAGGGTGTTCTGCAATTACTTCTTTATAACACTTCAAAAGGGCTCATCTGTAGAGATGTATGGTATCCATTGTTATAAGAAAATTATACCAAGTATAGGTAGTCCTCCCATTTCAATGGCTGCTACATAACATAAGTTTGCAACATGTCTTCAACCACTTGGTTTACTCACTCCGTTTGTCCATCCGTTTGAGGATGATAGGTGCTGCTGAAGTGTAGTTGTGTGTCCAATCCTTCAAAAAGGGCCTTCTAGAAGGCTGATGTAAATTTCACACCACGATCTGAGATGATCATTTTGGGTATTCCGTGCAGCTTGAAAATGTGTTACATAAAAATGTTAGCAACTTGCACTGCTTTATAAGTTGACTGGACTCGTATGAAATGAGAAAATTTTCTCAATTTGTCTACCACTATCATGATAAAGTCATTTTTCCTTTTTGACTTAGGCAGTCTGGTAGTTAAATCGATGGATATGGTTTCTCATTTCCATTCAGGAATAGGTAACAGGTGGAGTAAACCTGTTGGGTGTTGGTGCTCAACTTTTATTTGTCGGCATTCCAGACATCTGGCTAGGTATTCTGCTACCTCCTTCTTCATACCAAACCAGAAAAATTCCTTTCTTAAGGCAAAAATCATTTTCTGGTATCTGGGATGGCCTACACAAGGAATCTTATGAAATTCATCTAAAATTAATTTTTTAAGATGTTTTTCGTTAGGAACATATAACCTCTTCCTACAAATAATCAATTCTTCTGAATTTACCTCATATCCTAATTGTTGTTCATGGTTGTTTGGAACTTTTTCTTACTGCCATAAATGTTTATATACTAAATCTTGCATGGCTGTTTCACAAATCTACTCATAAAAAGTTGTTCTTGACTCACTGAAAGAAATTTCATATAAACAATTTACCTTCGACTCAAAGCATCCACAACCCAATTTTCGTCCCCCTTCAAATTCTTGATTTAAAAATCGAATTCACTTAGGAAATCTGTTGAACAAGCTTTTCTAGCATTCAGAGTAGGTTTCTTAAAGTAGCTTGTTAAACTATGATGATCAGTCAATAGCAAAAATTTCTCGCCCATTATGTAGTGTCGCCACATTTTAAAGGCATGAATCACTAATGTCAGTTCTAATTCATATGCATAATCCTTTTGTTCATACTCTTTAAGTTTCCTAAATTCATAAGCTACAAACCTTCCTTCTTGCATTAATATGCCACCTACCCACTCCTTGCTAGCATCTGTACGAACCACGTATTCTTTCTTGGGATTTGTGATGCTCAAAAGCGGTGCAGTGGTAAGTAGATGCTTGAGATGATAAAAGCTCTTTTGACATTCAAGGGTCCATCTAAAGGCTTCCCCTTTCTTTTGCAAATAAGTGATAGGATATGCCACCCTAGAAAATCCTTCCACAAATCTCCTATAATATCCAGCTAGACCCATGAATGACCTTATGTCGGCTACATATTTCAGTACCGACCATTCCGTGATAGTTCTTATTTTCTTCGAATCTACTGTGAAGCCATTCTTGGTGATGACATGTCCTAAGTACTTGATTTGTTCCTTAAAGAACTCACATTTGTTGTACTTAGCATACAATTGGTGCTCTCTTAAGATTTGCTAAACAATACTGAGATTCTCCTTACGTTCTTCCATGCTTTGAGAGTATATTAGTATGTCATCAATAAATATTAATCCAAAATTATCTAAGTATTGATGAAATATGTTGTTCATGAGACACATGAAGGTTGCTGGGGCGTTAGTTAGTCCAAAAGGAAGCACAACGAACTCATAATCTCCATAACGAGTTATAAATGTTGTTTTTTCTATATCCTCCTCCTTTGTTCAGACCTGATGATATCCTGAGCAGAGATCGATCTTTGAGAATATTGTTGCACCCTTTACTTGATCAAATAACTCATCAATTATGGGTAAAGTGTATTTATTTTTAATGTTTAGTTTGTTTAACTCGCGGTAGTCCATACATATCCCCAATGTTCAAACCTTCTTCTTAGAAAAGAGCACTAGAGCTCCCCAAGGGGACACACTGGGTCAAATATACCCTTTATCAACCAAATCGTGTAGCTGCATTTTCAATTTAGTTAGCTCTGGTATGCTCATGCAGTAAGGGGCTCAGGATACTGCGACAACTCTCGAAATTAACTCAATGGTAAAATATATGTCTCTTTTTGGGGGTAGGCCTCGGATTTCCTTAGGAAAAACATCCAAGAAGCTTTGTATCACAGGAATACTTTCTACAGAAACAGATTTATCTTCAGAATCAATGTACCCCACTTGTATTGCAAAGACTTGGAAGCATTTTCTGATGCATTTTGCTAATTGGGAGGCTGTGACAGGTCTTATATGTAGAGGTTTTTGAATACCTTGAATTTCCTGCCTTTCTCCTTCCTCGTCCTGGTAATTAATGGTTTTAGTCTTATAGTTAATAAGGGACCAGTGCTTTTCCAACAATTCCATACCTATAAGGACGTCATAGGACCCGAGGGGTAACACATTAAGATTTTCCATAATAGACTGGTTAGCTAAACTTAGAGGGTAATTACTCTCAGGCCAGGGTAACTCCAGAATAAATGAGCGAGAGAAAACTGATTGATATTATTCATTAGCTAACATATATTTATATACATAAATATGGCGGATCAGTTCATCTTCTAGATGACTGCCCAGTTCACCCATCCGTTTCGGATTAGGTGTCAACATTCCCCCCCTTAATCTGAAGGGATGTTGGTGAGTCCAAGCATCGTTCTGAATCTTTCAAGCTTTTCTCTTCCAAGTGCTTTGGTGAAGATGTCTACAACTTGCTCATTTGTGGAACAATGGCGGAGATGGATTGTTTTGGCCTCAACATGATGTCGGATCAAATGATATTTAGTATTGATGTGCTTTGTTCGATCATGGAACTTTGGGTTCTTGGCCAACTTTATTGTAGAGGTGTTGTCAATCATGAGTGGAGTTGATTGTACTTGTTTTACCTGCAAATCTTCAAGAGTTTTCCTGAGCCACACAATTTCTTTTGTTGCTTCAGCTGTTGCCACGTATTTTGCTTCTGTTGTGGAATCTGCTGGAACTGATTGTTTGC
>APFE031727432.1:13705-24066 GCA_000404065.3 Pinus taeda | reverse complement strand
ATATATATAGATAAGAAGATATTGAAGGGTTTTCCTCTCAAGAGGAGAAGTTTTGTCGTGGCTTGGAGCATACATCTTATGCACTTATATTTTGTTGATTTTCTTGTTTTGATAAGTTGTTTGATGATTTAAGAACTCACTAACATAAAGAAGTTAATTCTAATAAGAATATATCACAAGAAATTATCTGAGAAAGAAGAATCATTAATGTTAAAATTATCCTAGATTATTCAACATGGTATTAGAGTTATGGTTCGTACAAGGCATGGAGAAGATAAAATATACCATGAAGAGGGTTGCAAAGAAGTGGTCATCACTAGAATTTGAGTGAAACTTATTCATTTTGAAGGCTATCCTCAGTCTTGGATTCATCTACATTGTTGGTAAAGTAAAATACCTCAGTCCAATAACATATACCAACTTGGTGCCACCCTTAGACCTTAACACGTGCCAAAGACAGGAATTCTAGAGTTGGTCTCATTATACAAAGGATATAGGATATCTCTGAAATCCTCGATAGTAATCACTGTAAGTTAAAAAAGGTATCGCAATATCAGAACATCTTTGTTATTCGATGAATAATATATTGAGGATCTCAGTGCAGGAATACTAAACACAATCTCATCATATTAAACACACTCTCAGTATCCTAGACGCAATCTCTATCTCTTCTTAACATAAAAAATATATATAATGAGCACATCACATTCTCGACATCCAGTCTCATTAAGATGCATTGTAGCATCATGAAAGTATTAGGAGAAAGAGTTCATGGCATCATCATGGGAATCCTGAAGAAAAAAATCCATGGAAGTCAAACATAAAGGATATATCTCTTGGGAAACTCATTGGACATTGAAGGAAAGAATGAAGTCATCTAGGACAAGTCTCATCGTACATCAAGTCAAAAAGGAAACATATACCAAATGAGGATATGCAAGAGCCTCAAGATTCTCTGATGGAATCCTCATTGTAGGGTTCACTAATATAGGTAGGAATCAAGTGTTTCAAAAAGAACTCCAATTTATGGGATCCATGAGATGATGATATGATGACATAAAGCAGATCAAGGGATTGAAGATCTTTTCAATCAAGGAAGTTGTTGGAAGAAGCCTCGATGACCTGAAGGTAAAATAAGGTATGTATGCATGGGTTTAATATTATAATGAAATGTAATATGGTTTTAGGTAACATATATCATTACTTCTATCTTCAGAAGCATGATCAAGAGAAAAAGGATCTCCACCTCTGAAAGGATTCAAGAAGATATAAGGCACACCAGATGAAATCAACATAATGTGTCCTGATATGAAGTATGAGGTGGCTGATCACAACTAAGAAACTATGATTAAAATAACATATTAATGGAATGTGTAAGCAAGGAAGAGATCATGAGATATGAAACCCTGATGAAGGTAATCAACATCTAAAAGACCAAGAAGATTTGACTAGGAATTCTCCCAGAAAGATATGAAGACTTTGATGAAAGTCTGAAAAAACATGAATACCCTTGACAATGGATATCTTTGGGAGATGTGTCAGTATGTGTGCATAATGATGATACCTACAAAAATACATCATGACGAAGAGCCATCTCGTAAGGTATGATTTAATTTAATATGAAATTTTGTTTTCTTGAATAATATCTAGACGAGTTCATGTAGGGCTACTAGAACAAGACTTGTAAGTACTAGTACAACCAACATTCATGCGGTGGATGGAAAATCCTAAAAGAAGCATGAAGAGAAAATAAGTAGCCATATGAAGAAGGTTCCATATATGTAACAATAAGGCCACTTTCCATGAAGAAAGGAATGGCATGATGGAATAATAAGGAAATCGATCGATGGTTGTTGCCCAACAAGGAAGAGGCTCAAATGAGTTTCACGACATTAAGGAGAGAAGTTGATCAAGTAGCTAAAGGACCCACAAAGAAGAAGTTGTTGATGTATAGAAGAGTCCCTAGCTAAGAGAGAGCTCTGACAAGTTCCCGATTAAAAGGGAGCTTGGGCAAGTTTCTGATCAAAGGAAACTTGGGCATATCTCCCCAATTGAGAGGGAGATATATACACAACATTATTGTCTTCACTTGGGAAGAAATAATGGAGGATTGGGTAATCATCTGGCATACGATGTTCTTTAATGATGCGTAGGTTAGCCAATATAAGAGTAGACAAGAGGAATGATATTCTTTGAGGGCTGGGAACCCAAGATAAGAATAGCCATAGAAGGTCGTACTCAGTGAACACCCAGGTGGGTATGTACCTTGAGAGATAATGATGAAGATGTCTATAGCCATTGCTCTCACCAACATTTTGCTCTGATCTAATTAGAGATACAATTTTCGGTCAAGGCCTTTCCGTGGAACCAATGTTGGTTACTATGATGCTATACAGATGGGTTACCAATCCAACTCTTCTTATGATATCTCTTCAATCTTGAGAATAACCATGTACCATTTATGAAAACCTCCCTAGTTAAGAGGAAGTGTTGAAGAAAAGTGTAACTAGGTTTGGTTTTCATCACAAATTATAATTATAAATAAGAAACAAATATTTATATTATTCCTTGCATCATGGGTTTCATGAGAAATATGTGTTTACCATAGGTCAAATACTTTTCCTTGATGTCTTTAGGATTTATTAATATAATTACAAAGTCATGTTACACATGTCAAACCCCTACTCCAAGATGTTGTTACTATCTCTCTTACAGTCAGCTCAATGAACACATCTATCTTCATAAGGATATGTCGACTTAGTTCAATGACCTCATGTTAGCCTACTGGACATGTATAAGTCACTATAGGTATGAACATGATCTCACCCCATAATGACAAGAAGGCTCTCAGGTATCTATGGAATTTATATACGAATCTCATTGAGGAAGATAAGTTTGAAATAAATCAATCACATTTTCATATTAAGGTAATCTCCATCTCATACATATCGATCAGGGTTTTGAATCAAGGCTATCTCAGTCTCATCCTTTTTGCAAAGAACTAGTCATTGTCCTAGGTCAGAACTCATACAACAAGAAGCCATGTTAAGCTTGGGTCCAAGATAGAGAAGAATCAAAGACCGAGGAGCTATCTTGTCACGCGAATAAGATTATCAGTAGCCCTCAAATATGGACTGTATTGGGAGGAAGGAGATAAAGACTCTCCTTAAGGACTGTGTCAAGGTAATGAAATGATATCGAGACTCTCCTTACAATATTGCTACAATAGTAAGAAAGAAGAAAAATATCGGAGATATACAAAGAAGGATGACTTTGAATGAATGAGATAGTGAAAATTCTTAAAATTAAGTTTGAGACAAGGAATTTTGTCAAGGGCCTTGGTATTCATCAAATACATATCGATAGAAGATATTGAAGGGTTTTCCTCTCAAGAGGAGAGGTTTTTCACTAGCTTGGAGCCTACATCTTGTGCACTTGTATTTTGTTGATTTTCTTGTTTTGATAAGTTGTTTTATGATTGAAGAACTCACCAACATAAATAATTTAATTCTAATAAGAAGACATCATAAGAAGCTATCTCATAAAGAAGAATCATTAATGTTAAAATTGCCTATATTCTTCAACAACAATGTCCTCTAGCATGTGTATGAATTGCAACAATCATAAAAAATTGATAAGGACATGGGAAACACTAGCAAATAACCGTTGTGCAATGTATTGACAAAGATGTAGCAAGGATCTCAGGCCCTCTCATGAGTGAGTTAGGCCAGACTGGCTCTATTACTATGTAGAAGGAAATTGTTATTATATTATTAGAATGAAGTGATGTATTTATGCAATTGAGGAAGTTGGGTGGATAAGAACACCACTTCACAAAATCTAGGTGGATAAGAGCTAACAACACATAAAATATGTGTGGATAAGAATGCCTATGGGAGCTTACAAATCACAAAATCTTAAAAAGGTATGCACTTCAGTAACTCTTACACCCATCAAAACAACATATGCCTTTGACATCATGTGTAGATCAAATATTGTTACTCTTAATATTTTCTAGATTCTCTTAATACGGTGCTTGGATCCCTTTTGAGAGGAGGGGTAGCCAAGGCAACACATTTGTGTCTACATCTCCTCTTTTATTGTAACGACTGAGTGATATGTTCACACAACATGTGTTTATGTTCAATTTTGAGACAACTCATTTGAACATAAATTGATTTCAGAATGGTATACATAGCTAAACTTTTTATCATTGAGGCATCTATTTTCTTCATTTTTCCTTCATTTTCCCTCTCATGCAAATTTGTGACCTTTCATCTCCCTTTTCTTCTTTTTTCCTTTATTTTCATAAGTAAATGCCAATTAATGCCTCTTTTCCTTTGCCAATGCCATTGCCAATTTCCATAGCCATTAATTAATCACCAGTGATACCCATCACTATGTTTTTCCCAACTTTCAATTTGGAATATGGGTCCCATGACCTTGTGTTGGAAATACTGAGAGGGGGGTGAATCAGTATTTATTATTATTATTATTTTTTTAATTGTTCTAGTGATTACCAACAATGTATATAGATATGTGTATGTATACACAGAACACAGAAATCAACAGCTGGAATTAATTCTTTTATTAAAACTCAAGGCAGTGCAATGAAATAAATACAATATAAGTATAAATCTGATTGTGAATAGTTCCCAAGCTCCAACTTGAACTTCAATGAGGCTCCAACCTCGAGGGCACCAACTCTGTTTTGCAGTGGTTCTGCACTTAGGAGCACCTACCCCAATGAATTCAATCCAGTTTAGTTACGAGGCTCCTGATAGCACCTAAATCTGCCTTAGGCTGAAGGAAGGCAAAATTCAAGGTAACCACAAACCACGCTCAGTCTGGTAGCTAGCCCTACCAGAACAGGAGAGGGCTCTCTCCGAGTCACACTCAGTGAAAAAATAAACGAAAAGGCCTGAGATGACTTACACTGAACTATTTATCTTAGGCTACTAAGTGAATATGGATACAAGAAATGATTTTTATGAATGACTGTGTTTCTGGGATGGTATGGGACCAATGGACCTCAATAAACAGAGAACTTAATACAAAGGCATAGATTACTTCATGAGGAAAGATAGGCGGAAACCCTAGCAATTTAGTTTAAGATAGTGCGGAATGGAGAGATTGATTAAGAGGGTGAAAAGGGCATGGACACATGAATCCTTTTCAACAGAAGAATGAACACTGAACATGGAATTTTCCCACAGGCAGAGCAATAAAATTGAATTCTACCTTAGCTAACTTAGAAAATTTCACTGGAAATGAATATGAAATGAGCTATGAAACATAACAAGATACATTTGAAACATAAGAGACACATTTTCTACACTCACAACCACATGAATCTCATGAAACAGAGCCACTACCTTTTATTAATCATCTGTAAAAAATATACAATGCAGAAACAGAGTTTCTTTCCCACAGTCTCCCAGAAGTTACAAGCCAACCAACCCTTTGCAAATAGTTTGCATACAATATATAGAATGTGCCATGAAAAGATAGAATTCCCAAGGGTTGGGGAGTTACTCAAATCATCACAAAATGAAGGTGGAGAGCCAAACATCAGCTACAGGTGCAGTGCCACAAACATGACAAATGGCTTGGGTGGCCCTTTGCCTTCCTTTGCCACTTGGATAACTGATCATCTGGAGTGAAAATACTTTTAAAGCCACCTTAATTTCCAAAAAACTAAAGAGCATATGAGTGGGCCCACTTACAAAAAGTCAGGAAGCGAAATTTCGCGAAACGGAAGCATTCTGAGCCTTTTTTCCTATATGCGTCGTGCCCTTTTCTGTATGCGTTGCGCCACTTTGAGGCTAGTTTTTAGGCACTTGTAGGAGTCCAAAATGTGCCCACGTGTGATCTTTGGAAAGCGCATCCTGTCTACCTTCCAACCCAGTTAGAATTTTTGAATTTGGAGCTCATTTTCCCTTCCAAATCTTCATTCTCCCAAGACTGCTTCCTGTGTATCAAAATAGGGGTAGTGAGGCCATTTTTTGGGTGTTTTTGACCTCCTGGAGACTCAAATCATGCCCAAATTTCTTTCTTCGAGTGCCAGTAGTCATGATTTTGCATGCTGAATCCAAAAATGCAAACCATTTCCCATTTGGAGCTCCCAATCCTACGCGTCGCGTCGGTGGCGCGGCGCGTATAGAGAAAAAACCTGTGTCTGTGCCAAAAAATTCTCATGCGACCAAAATTGTCCCAAAATTCTTGAAATTTGGGCTGGAGGTTCTCTATAGAGTTCTATGATGTGGCAAGGAAGCTTCAGCCAAGATTCAAAGTCGATCTTTCTCTTTTGCCTCTTTTGTTGCTTTGCTCAATTTTGCCTTCAAATTCCTTATTCGTGCCTTGCAAACCTTGTTCCGTGCCCAATAGTGGTTTTTCATGTTCCTGAGCATGTCCCTGTCCTTGTTTGATTTTTCCAATAGCTTCTCTAAGTGGATGTGGATCCTCTCGAGCCAAATCTCTCAATCAGCCTCTATCTCTTGCTGAATAGGTGTCTTCTCATTTAGGCTTCTTTGGGCAGCCTGCTGGTCTTCATGGATGTTTTGCAGCTCCATGATCTCATGATGGTCCTCAAGCTACTTGTTTCTCTACTCCAGGTACTTCATGTTCCACTTGTCCCTCTCCAAGTCAAGGGACAAGGCCTCAATCTTTGATATCTCCTCCTAGATGATCTCTTTGAGCTCTGTAGTTGTTGGCTCTTTTTCAGTCTCATCATCGTGAAGGAGAATGAATTCAGTCTCTCATTCACTTGATGGCCCTTCCTCCTGCACTGGCTCCTTATCCTTATCCTTTATTTCTCTGAGGGAAGCATAAGTAAGAAAATACAGCTTAACCTTCTCTTTTTGTCTGATTAGTGTTTCCTTGAGTATTTTATTCAACTGCTTGATTTTGACTTTGGAGACCTGATTCCTTGTGTAGAAATGAGTAGCCATGTGTATTTGAAAATTTTTGTCTCTTTTGGCCCTCTTAAGAAGATTGTTTAAATGGAAATTTACTTTGTCAAGCCAAAACTCCCTATTTTCATTGACTTCTCTTGCAATTAGGTCAACTAAAGACATCTGCTCCCTTTGTTGTTGAAGTTCCCTTTTGAGTCCTCTAGTATTTGGACTCTTCCTTGTCACTTGCTCTTGATGCTCATCTGAATCATTTGTGTCAACTAATTATTTTCCCTTTACATTTTCTTTGCTAACATCAACCTTATGCTTATTCAAGAGTAGCTGATTTACCTTCAATTGCTCATTATCCTGCTCTAGGAATCAAACCATGAAATTGGCCTTAGAGAAATTGTCCCTAAGCTCTTTGATCTTAGCATCTTTCTCCATGATGACCTAATCTACTATCTTATGCTATTCATTAACATTAAAGTTTACTATATCAGTGTAAATATGGAATTGCTCCTCATCTTGCAAAGGTGCCTTATGTTGTGATGGTGATCCATGTTCTACTGATGTAGGCTTGGAACCTTCCACAATGTTTGGAGAAAACAATGAGTTTTTTAAACCTTGGCAGAAATTGACTTGAGGATCTTTAGAAGTAGGTTTTGAAATTTTTTTTTGCAACCACTATCACCCATAAACCATCGTCTCTTATCATAAAATTTGATGCAACAACAAGATAGCAAGCCTACCTAGCAAATCTAGCAAAGTATGAGCAATTTGGTGAAGTTTCCAGCAATTTTTGGGCTTGAGGCTATATGAGCCACGCTAAGAACCCAGTGCGCTCCGCTCTCCATGTGCATCACACCCGTTCAAATTAACACTCGGCAATTCCTCCCAGTGCGTCGCGCTCTCTATGTGCGTCGTGCTCCTCCTCCTGTGCGTTGTGCTTTTTCCAGAAGACTTTTGGAGGCCTTCCTTGTGTCCAAATTGAGTGCGGGATAGCCCGTTGGAAAGGTATTTGTGTCTAATTTCTATCCCAACTAGAATGTTTCAATTTAGAGTTAATTTTCCCTGTGAAAAATCAAATTTTCCAAGACTAGTCAAAATGTGCCAAATGAGGCTGCCTCAAGGTAGAGTGCTGTTGCGTTCAACTGTTGGATGCCTTCCTCAACCCCAAATTGAGTGAATGATAGCTCATTGGAAAGATATTTATCTTTAGTTATCATTTGGATCATCAAGAAAGTCATTTGGCCAACCGAGCTTGGAGAAAACTTGATTTTCCCAAGGTCACTCCAGAGGTGCATCAATTCTCCCGAGGCAATTGTATTTTTGACATTTCTTCAAAACCATCACACCTATGTAAAAAGGGAAGGAGGTTTTTCTTCCTTGGTATATTTTGGAAAAAAACCTCCAGTTTTCCAAATTCATCTTTCCTTTCTCAGAAACATCATTTGAGTGAAACCTACCCTGATGTGAGGAACAGGAGATTTGTCGAAATGAAGCGAAATGAAGGGGATAGGGAGCTTCTAAATTCTTGAGGGAATTTTATTAAGTATGGAGAGATTTTAGGAAGTAGGGGAAAGTTGAATCTCAGAAATTGAGTGAGGGGAAGGGGTCCAAAAAGGAAAAACATAGGCCCAACCTAGAAAATTGCCAGGTTGTAGCAAGAAACTAGGGTTTGTCCGAAAATGAGGAATTTGGGGGATCTCAGTGATGGGAAGTGTTTGATAAGGTAATGTAAGGATAGGGGAAGGTGTATGAACATCAGGATACAAGTCTTTCCAATGATTTTACCGTCCAAGAGAAATTGCCTTCAAAACCCTAGGAGAGGGAAATGACCTTACCTAGGCACAATTGAAGCATGAACAAGGTGTAAAATGACCCAGTGGAACTTGACATGATAATGAAAACCCTCTGAATGATGGTAGACTCAGCTGAATAGTGACATAGACCGACATCTGGACAACTTTGAAAGTAGTGAAAGCAAAACCTAGACCTAATGCCTAGTAACCAAATTTTACTTGAAGACTCACAGAAATGATAAAATTTGACCTTGACACCTTAAAATCACTTTGTAAGAGCATATTTGATCACTAGAGGAAGGCTGCAAAGGCTGACGCTAACATTGGCTCCAATGGGGGATGGTAGCTCCTTGGAGGTGCCAAGAACAACAGATCTCTGGAAGAGCTAGACAGTGCCTTCGTCCGTTGGGCTATGGAGTCATTATTTCGACAAACCAACACAGGACTTCGACTCATTTATTGACTGAAACTGTACTTAAACTGACTTAATTATGAAACCAGCATCACTGAAAAAACTGACTCAATGCAAAAGGAAATGACTCATGACTGACTTAACTAAAACAAGAACTGACAAAACTTATTCAATGGCAGCAATCCATCAAGATTCGAGGGTTTCAAATCATGATGACAGCCACCTACGTACTAATGAAATATGTACAATCATCCGTAATGTGCCTTCCAATGTAACCAATCAAGTAGATGCCTCGTTGATCGATTCTCCAGATTAGATCTTCTGGTCAACAACAGATATTGGTAACTTGGCCTCCAAAAACATAATTGACCATGATCCCCTTCATCACTGAATATTGCAATAATCACCTTCACTACTGACTGCAACAAATCCGCGATTGGATCTTGAAAAACAAGAAGATTTTCCTCCTGCTGAAGAAACAAGGTATCTTTTTCTCTTGATTCTGGTCTTTCTTCATAAATAAGAGTATGTTCCGGGTCTTCAAAACATTCTGAACAAGTGGATGAACAAATCTCGTTTTCAAAGAACATTTCAAAACATGAGACATATGAGGAGGAATCTGAAAGGGAATCCTGAATGGTCTGATCTTCTGAAGTCTGAATATATGGGAAGTCATCTTCATACGATACGATAGCCCACTTCTCATTACATTCATCACATTCACCAATCATGAGAAAAGCAACTTCAGATGTTTCTTGAAACCTAACAAGAACATTTCTATCATCTACCATAAATTCATCTAGAGGAACCTTTTCACTTGCTTGAGCAAAGATCTCATCTTGCTGTTCAAGAGCTGACTGGATTACCTCTTCATGAAGGCTTTGTTCTGATGACATGAGAACATTTGGACCCAAAACTTTTTCTTCTTCATCCCAGATGATTTCAGCAGTCGAGTTCTCTTTCATGGGACTTAGTACAAGGTTTTCTTGGTCATCACAATATGAATCTACATCTGAAATGGTTGTCTTAACATTATCACATTCTGAATTTGAAACTTGATTTCTCTGCATGTTGTCTTCTTCTATGGATCAATCTGAAACGACACTTTTTATTTCATCACTTTCAGCCATATGGAACTCTTCAACCTGCTGATCTATTTCATGTAATTCATGTTGACTGTCAAGATGCAAAATTCCTTCATTTTCCACCGTACAAAGATCTTGATTCTGCTGCAAAGTTTCCTGAGCATCT
>APFE031727432.1:0-13660 GCA_000404065.3 Pinus taeda | reverse complement strand
CCTGAGCATCTTGATGGGACTCCTCTAGTTTCTCTTCATGTTGCTGAAATGGATTCTCGTACAAGGCTTCCATGATATCATCATCCATAAAATTATCATCCTCATATTATTTTTCAAGGCTTTCAATAAAAGTAGAAGCATGTTTGCAACAGTCATGAACTAGATTTAATGATGGATAAGAGTCTTTATATCTTTCAATGAGTAGGGCATGAAAATCCTTTAGACAGTAAATACAAGAAGCGGGCAAATTTTCATACCAAGATTGGGCTTCACCTTCCAGAGTGGCCATGAATATCTTCATTAAGCAATCTTCAGGAAAATCAACCTTCAACTTGTGAATATGCATGTGAAATCAGACTAGATGTAAAGCAGCGTCCTTCTTTCCATCATCTTTAAACATAGGCAGATTCCTTGACCAATCTACCTTTGGAATTTTATTTGGAAAGCCTGGAATGTGATCTCGGCTCATGGGAGCGTATCTTCTTGCAATCCGCTCCATTTTAAAAAATCTCAAAGCTACTGATCCCTCTGTAGTGGAGTCACCATGAAGCACCAGTTGCTGGATTCTTCAGTGAAAGAAGTCGCTAGGAGAATGATTTCAGCCGTCTTCTTATGTCTGATCGTTGTTCACCATCAACCATCAGATCTGAGCTTTATAGATGTACTAGGGCAAAACAATCTTCAAGCAAACCATTTTTCCTCAGTGGATTCGCCACTATGTTAGCACCTAAATCCACCTTAGGTTGAAGGAAGGAAAAATTTAGGGTAACCATAAACCACGCTCAGTTTGGTAGCTAGCCCTACCAGAACAGGAGAGGGCTCTCTCCGAGTCACACTTAGTGAACAAATAAACGAAAAGTCCTGAGATGACTTATAGTGAACTATTTATCTTAGGCTACTAAGTGAATATGGATACAAGAAATGATTTTTATGAATCACTGTGTTTCTGGGATGGTATGGGACCAATGGACCTCAATAAACAGAGAACTTAATACAAAGGCACGGATTACTTCGTGAGGAAAGATAGGCGGAAAGCCTAGCAATTTAGTTTAAGATAGTGTGGAATTTAGAGATTGATTAAGAGGGTGAAAAGGGCATGGACACATGAATCCTTTTCAATAGAAGAATGAACACTAAACATGAAATTTTCCCACAGGCAGAGCAATAAAATTGAATTCTACCTTAGCTAACTTAGAAACTTTCACTGGAAATGAATATGAAATGAGCTATGAAACATAACAAGATACATATGAAATATAAGAGACACATTTGCTACACTCACAACCATATGAATCTCATGAAACAGAGCCACTGCCTTTTATTAATCCTCTGTAAAAAATATACAATGCAGAAACATAGTTTCTTTCCCACAGTCTCCCTGAAGTTACAAGCCAACCAACCCTTTGCAAATAGTTTGCATACAATATATAGAATGTGCCATGAAGAGATAGAATGCCCAAGGGTTGGGGAGTTACTCAAATCATCACAAAATGAAGGTGGAGAGCCAAACATCAGCTATAGGTGCAGTGCCACAAACATGACAAATGGCTTGGGTGGCCCTTTGCCTTCCTTTGCCACTTGGATAACTGACCATCTGGAGTGAAAATACTTTTAAAACCACCTTAGGTACCGAAAAACTAAAGAGCATATGAGTGGGCCCACTTACAAAAAGTCGGGAAGCGAAATTTCGCGAATCAGAGGCATTCTGAGCCTTTTTTTCCTATATGTGTCGTGCCCTTTTCTGTATGCATCGTGCCACTTTGAGGCTAGTTTTGAGGCACTTGTAGGAGTCCAAAATGTGCCCAAGTGTGCTTGTTGGAAAGCGTATCCTGTCTACTTTCCAACCCAGGTGGAAATTTTGAATTTGGAGCTCATTTTCCCCTCCAGATCTTCCTTCTCCCAAGACTGCTTCCTGTGTGTCAAAATAGGGGAAGTGAGGCCATTTTTTGGGTGTTTTTGACCTCCTGGAGACTCAAATAATGCCAAAATTTCTTGCTCCGAGTGCCAATAGTCGTGATTTTGCATGCTAAATCCAAAAATGCAAACCATTTCTCATTTCGAGCTCCCAATCCTACGCGTCGCGCTGGTGGCGCGACGCGTATAGAGAAAAAACCTATGTTTGTGCCAAAAAATTCTCATGCGACCAAAATTGTCCCAAATTTCTTGAATTTGGGCTAGAGGTTCTTTATGGAGTGCTATGACGTGCCAAGGAAGCTTCAGCCAAGATTCGAAGCCGATCTTTCTCTTTTGCCTCTTTTGCCTCTTTTGTTGCTTTGCTCAATTTTGCCTTCAAATTCCTTATCCGTGCCTTGCAAACCTTGTTCCATGCCCAATAGTGGTTTTTCATGTTCCTGAGCATGTCTGTATCCTTTTTTTATTTCGCCAATAGCTTCTCTAAGTGGATGTGGATCCTCTCGAGCCAAATCTCTCAATCAGCCTCTATCTCCTGCTGAATAGGTGTCTTCTCATTTAGGCTTCTTTGGGCAGTCTACTGGTCTTCATTGATGTTTTGCAGCTCCATGATATCATGCTGGTCCTCAAGCTACTTGTTTCTCTACTCCAGGTACTTCATGTTCCACTTGGCCCTCTCCAAGTCAAGGGACAAGGCCTCAATCTCTGATTGCTGCTCCTGGATGATCTCTTTGAGCTCTGCAGTTGTTGGCTCTGTATCAATCTCATCATCATGAAGGACAACGAATTCAGTCTCTCGTTCACCTGATAGCCCTTCCTCCTGCACCGGCTCCTTATCCTTGTCCTATATTGCTCTGAGGGAAGCATCAGCAAGTAAATCCAACTTAACCTTCTCTTTTTTCCTGATTAGGGTTTCCTGGAGTATTTTCTTCAACTGCTTGATTTTGACTTTGGAGACCTGTTTCCTAGTGTAGCAATGAGTAGCCATGTGTCTTTGAAATTTTTTGTCTCTTTTGGCCCTCTTAAGAAGATTGTTTAAATGGAAATTTACTTTGTCAAGCCAAAACTCCCTATTTTCATTGATTTCTCCTGCAATTAGGTCAACTGAAGACATCTGCTCCCTTTGTTGCTGAAGTTCCCTTTTGAGTCCTCTAGTCTTTGGACTCTTCCTTGTCACTTGCTCTTGATGCTCATCTGAATTATCTGTGTCAACTAATTATTTTCCCTTTACTTTTCTTTGCTAACATCAACCTTATGCTTATTCAAGAGTAGTTGATTTACCTTCAATTGCTCACTATCCTGCTCTAGGAATCAAACCATGAAATTGGCCTTAGAGAAATTGTCCCTAAGCTCTTTGATCTTAGCATCTTTCTCCATGATGACCTAATCTACTATCTTATGCTATTCATTAACATTCAAGTTTACTATATCAGTGTAAAGATGGAATTGCTCCTCATCTTTCAAAGTTTCCTTATATTGTGATGGTGATCCCTGTTCTACTGATGTAGGCTTGGACCCTTCCACAATGTTTGGAGAAAACAATGAGTTTTTAAACCCTGGTAGCAATTGGCTTGAGGATCTTTAGAAGTAGGTTTTGAAATTTTTTTTTGCAACCACTATCACCCATAAACCATCGTCTCTTATCATAAAATTTGATGCAACAACAAGATAGCAAGCCTACCTAGCAAATCTACGCAAAGTATGAGCAATTTGGTGAAGTTTCCAGCAATTTTCAGGCTTGAGGCTATATGCACCACACTAAGAACCCAGTGTGCCGCGCTCTCCATGTGCATCGCACCCGTTCAAATTAACACTCGGCAATTCCTCCCAGTGCGTACCGCTCTCTATGTGCGCCGCGCTCCTCCTCCTGTGTGTCTTGATTTTTACAAAAGACTTTTGGAGGCCTTCCCAGTGTCCAAATTAGGAACAGGATAGCTCGTTGGAAAGGTATTGGAGTATACTTTCTAAACCAATCATAATTTTTCAATTTAGAGCTCATTTTCCCTGTAAAAAATTAAATCTCCCATGAATGGTCAAAATGTGCCAAATGAGGCTGCCTCAAGGCAGAGTGCTGTTGCGGTCAACTTTTGAATGCCTTTGTCAACCCAAAATTGAGCTCATGATAGTGCATTGGAAATATATTTCTCTGTATTTATCATTTGGATCATAAAGAAAGTCATTTTTCCAACCAAGCTAGGAGAAAACTTGATTTTCCCAAGGTCACGCTAGAGGTGCATCAATTCTCCTAAGGCAATTGTAGTTTTGACATTTCTTCAAAACCATCACACCTATGTAAAAAGTGAAGGAGTTTTTTCTTCCTTGGTCTATTTTGGACAAAAATCTCTCTCAGTTTTTCCAAATTCATCTTTCCTTGCTCAGAAACAACATTTGAGTGAAACCTACCCCGATGTGGGGAACAAGAGATTTGTTGAAATGAAGCGAAATGAAGGGGATAGGGAGCTTCTAAATTCTTTAGGAAATTTTGGGAAGTATGGAGGGATGTTAGGAAGTAGGGGAAAGTGGAATCTCAGAAATTGGGTGAGGGGAAGGGGTCCAAAAATGCAAAACACAGGCCCAACCTAGAAAATTGCCAGGTTGTAGCAAGAAACTAGGGTTTGTGCGAAAATGAGGAATTTGGGGGATATTAGTGATGGGAAGTGTTTGATAAGGTACTTTAAGGATAGGGGAAGGTGTATCAATATTAGGATACAAGTCTTGCCAATGATTTGACCATCCAAGAGAAATTGCCTTCAAAACCCTAGGAGAGGGAAATGGCCTTACTTAGGCGCAACTGAAGCATGAACAAGGTGTAAAATGACCCAGTGGAACTTAACATGATAATGAAAACCCTCTGAATGATGGTAGACTCAGCTGAATAGTGACATAGACCGACATCTGGACAAATTTGAAAGGAGTGAAACCAAACCCTAGATCTAATGCCTAGTGACCAAATTTTACTTGAAGACTCACTGAAATGATAAAATTTGACCTTGAGACCTTAAAATCACTTTGTAAGAGCATATTTGGTCACTGGAGGAAGGCTGCAAAGACTGAAACTAACACCTCCAGCCTCTTGGGCTCCAACCCAACCTCGGTATAAACAGGTATGCTGCTGCACTCTATTCAGCTGAGGTTGTCTCACTCTTGCTCTCCTGCCTCTACTGCTTCTACTACCTCTACAACCTCTGCTGCTTCTACTACCTCACAATCTGGTTCTTCACCACACCAATAGTAATAACAATTCTCTGTTTTTACTGTTTTATACATTATCATGCCTTTGTCCATTCGTTTCCGCTTACTCAATGGCTCTTTACCTTCCTCGCTCGCTCGCTCGAGCTTCGGCTTCCTCAACACTCGCTCGACCTTATGGCTTCTCTCCTCCATTCGCTTTAGCTTCCTCATGTTTACCTTCGATTGATGTGCTGAAAATATAATGTCGTCGCGGAAAAGGTTGGTGTTTCAGCAATGGAAAAATTGGTGTTTCAACAATGGAGAAATTGGTGTTTCAACAACTTTTATCCAAGTCTTTCAACCGTGTTCAACAAAAATTGGTGTTTCAGCAATGGAGAAATTGGTGTTTCATCAAATTTTCTCCAATTTTTTCAATAGTGTTCAACAGCTGCAGCAGCCTTCACTAGCATTCACCAGCAACTTCATACAATGCTTAACCACCTTTGCTGCTCTTGACTCCTCTTGGATCCTCTTGGTTTCGATGGCTCTGTGTGCTCCTCTTCTTTGGCTCTGTCTCCTTCCTTGAATATTGCCATATTGACATCAATGACAATCTATGTCCAACAATCTCCCCCTTTTTTATTGATGGAAATATTCTTCTGCTCTCTCCCCCTTTGACATCAATGGCAAAGGAATGCATACAGACTCCCCCTGTCAACCTGCTCCCCTTGTCCTGCTACATCATTATGAATGAACTTGAGTGATGATAAAGAAATAACCCCCATATTTTCATGCAAATGTTCAAATGCTTCTCGAGGAAGAGGTTTTGTGAAAATATCAGTTATCTGCTCCTTAGTACTGATATATTCTAGGACAATGTTTTGTTCAGCTACTTGCTCATGGAGGAAATGATACTTGATTGGTATGTGTTTGGTTCTTGAGTGCATCACTGGATTTTTGTTGAGACTGATAGCACTTTTGTTGTCACAATAGACGATAATTGGTTGATCTATACATATGTCGAGATCTTTTAGAGCTTCCTTCATCCATAGTATCTGAGTACAACAGTCTACTCCAGCAATATACTCGACTTCGGCTATGGAAAATGATATGGATGAGTGTTTTTTGCTGAGCCAAGATACCAAATAGTCTCCTAGGAAGAATGCATTTCCACTAGTACTTTTTTGGTCATCTATACTTCTAGCCCAATCAGCATCGGTGTATGCAGTTACAGTCAGTGTTGAGTTCTTTGGGTACCAAAGACCGAAATCAGAAGTTCCCTTCAGATATCTGAGAATTCTTTTTACAGCTAATAAATGGGATTGTTTGGGAGCAGATTGAAATCTTCCCACCATTCCTACTGCTTGCATTATGTATGGTCATGTAGCTGTTAAGTATAGAAGGGCTCTGATCATTGACCTGTAATGAGTTGCATCCACTAGAGGGGAGTCATCATCTTTTCTCAGTTTGCAGTTTGTGGTCATAGGTGTGCTCATGGGTGCATAGTCCTCCATTCCATATTTTTTGAGCATGTCTTTTAGATATTTGGTTTGAGATATACACAATCCTGCTCTGGTTTGAGATATTTGAAGTCCAAGGAATTGGGACAACTCTCCTATCATTGACATCTCAAACTCTTTTGACATGTTTGGAGAAAATTCATAGCTCATTTCATCATTATTACTAGCAAAAATCAGATTATCGACATAAACAAGAGCAACTAGTAACTTACCTTGATCTGTATTTATGTATAGATTACTTCCAGCCACTCCCTTTTTGAAGCCTTGCTGTTGTAGGTAGTGATCCAATCTTGCATACTAAGCTTTAGGAGCTTGTTTCAATCCATATAAAGCCTTTTCAGCATACAGGCTAGGTCCTTTCCTGCTGTCAGATCAAAACCTTCAGGCTGCTCCATGTAGACTTCCTCTTTGAGTTCCCCATTTAGAAATGCTAATTTCATGTCCATTTGATAGATTTTGAATCCTTTTGAGAAAGAAAATGCTAAGAACACCCTGATAGCTTCCATACAGGCCACTGGTGCAAATGTCTCTTCAAAGTCAATTCCTTCAATTTGTGAATAGCCTTTGCAGACAAGTCTTGCCTTGTTCTGATAACCTGTCCTTCCTCATTCATTTTATTTTTGAACACCCATTTGGTTCCTATTATGTTTTTGTCCTTTGGACGAGGTACCAGCTCCCATGTATTGTTCTTCTTAATTTGGGACATTTCTTCTTCCATGGCTTCTACCCATGAGGATCCTTACTTGCTTCTGCAAATGTTTCTAGTTCTATCATAGATAGGAGGGCAATGACTTTTCTCTTGGGTGAGGTTGTTATCCTTCTTCGACATGGAAAATTTTAGGGGCTAATATTCGCCCAGTGGGCTAATTTTCCATTATTTTTCCACAAAAAGATTCGCCAATTTCCATTTTTATAAAAGATGATTCACCCAAATTTTAGAATATAAAATTATTTTACCTTAAAAATCGCCACGTTATACTAGAGATATTATGAAATGATTATAAATTTGAATAATTTTACAAATATATCAATAAACATTTTATAGTTTTCATATTAGGGATTAGTGAGATTCGCCAATGTTTTAAAGTTCAAGAAAATTTTCCATCCTTAAAATTTTCCCTGTTCTTCGAGTCTGCACACCTTCATCTCTATCGCCAATGATCTGTTCTTCTAGATGATATCTTTCGATATACTTCATCTTTGAAGGGGTATGAGGTGGTTCTCTTTTCTCTTCTTCTTCTTCCTCATCTATCTCTTATTCTTTAGATTCTTCTTCTTCAATGAGAAAATCATATTCATGTTCTTCAATTTCCTTTACTGGAATTTCTTCATCAACCTTTACATCAATGCTTTCCACTGTTTTCTTCAGTCGATAATTGTAGCACTTGTAAGCCTTGCTCCATGTAGAGTATCCAAGAAATATCCCTTCATCAACCCGAGAATCAAACTTTCCTGGTGAACCATCATTTATTTTTATGAAGCACTTGCTTCCAAAGATCTTGAAATACTTAACCGAATCAAGTCTTCTGTTCCATAGCTCATAAGGAGTTTTTTCACAATTTGGTCTTAATTGAGTTCGATTCAGTGTATAGACAGTTGTCCCTACTGCTTCTCTCCAGAATCTAGGCTGTAAGTCTGCTGCTAATAGCATAGCTCTTTCCATTTCTTGGACTGTTCAGTTTCTTCTTTCAAATACCCCATTTTGCTGAGGTGTTCTGGCAGCCAAGAATTCTCTCTTAATTCCATGAATGTTACAGAACTCACTAAACTCGTTTGATGTGAATTCTCCTCCTCTCTCTGTTCTGAGGCACTTAATTTTTGAATCTTTTTAATTTTTTACAAGGGCTTTTAGATTCTTAAAACACTCAAAAGTTTCAAATTTATACTTTATGAAATATATCCACATCATTCTAGTATAATCATTAACAAATAACACAAAGTACCTTTCTCCTTGGAGTGCTTGATTTCTAGTTGGTCCACACACATCAACAATGGATGATCTCCAAGGGCTTCGATGTATAGTGTTCCTTTGTCTTGTCGCTGGTTCTGGTTTGCTTTCCATGTTAACAAGGACCACATACTCCATGATTTGGTTTGAATAGCTTTGGGATGTCTCGTACAACTTTGATCTTGCTGATATTGATCAGATTTTCAAAGCTTGTATGTTTAATTCACTTGCGTCACAGCCAACTCTCATCTATCTGACTCATGTAGCATTTATTTTCTTGAATCTTGTTTAGTATGTAAATGTTGTCTGGTGTTCTCATCCCTTTTTCCACAAGTTTCCCTAAGGCAGAGTTTTTTATTTCACAGTATTTGGTACTAAAAACAACCTTATGTCCTTGATCACAGATTTGGTTGACACTCAGGAGGTCGTGTTTGAGTCTGTCAACTAGCAGAGCATCTTGAGCTTTTCCTTTTTCATTGATTAGAGTAACTGTTCCTTTTCCTGCAATTCTACTCGATACGCTTCCAAAGGACACATTCCCTTCCTTTTTGCTTAGTGAGACAAACTTCCTTCTATCTCCTATCATGTGTCTGGAGCATCCACTATCTACAAACCACTGGTTTTCATTATTTTGAGCATATAGAGCTAGGCTGCATATGTCCATGCTAGAGTTCTTGCTACTCGTCTTTCTTCCTTTGAGTGGACAATCTTTTTCATAGTGTCCATTATTGTAGCAGAAAGAGAAACACAGATCAAATTTGGTCAAAGGATCAAATGGATTGAATGTTTTGATTTTTCCCTACCTTTTGGGGGCATATGAGTTGATTATTCGGTCCTTTAGATTTGTATTTTCACTTCTGCGAGCCATACAATGTCTGGCTTGATGACCAAAGCTTTTACAGTGAAAGCAGTGTCCAAGAAATATGGTTTTGTACTTGTTGAAGCAACCACTATTTGAGTCGATTTCCATCTTGGGAATTACTCCTCCCTCATTCTTCAGATTTGCGATGGGCCCTCTATGGAGTACAGTTTTTTATTTGTTGTAGTGTCCATGATTCGACTCCACATTCTTCTTTGGAGTAATCCTCTCTTCATTCTCGGGGTCTGGGATGCACTTTTGATAACATATTTTTTCATCTTTTGGATTTCAGGAAAGTGCATCAGCATAACTTTTCACACTATTCTTAGTGCTTGAGGATTCTCCTTTGAAACCTATTCCAGACTTGTCATGTTGAGGTTTTTGATTTTTCAGAATAGTCTCAAGTATTTGAGAGCTTTTGCAGCCATTTTTAATTTGCTCCAACTCCTTTCTCAGAGACACTATTTCGGCCTCACGTTCTTCACAAGTCTCTTCTTTCTCTTTAAGCTTTGCTTCCAAGAGATCTTTTGTCCTTCTTATTTCCTCATTTTCCACTTTGAGAGAAATAATTTTGTTCCATAGTTTCTCATTTTCTTCAATGGCGCTTATTAACAATTCATCTACACTTCCTTCCAGCCCTGAGTCATCATCATCTGCGAGTGCCATGAATAATGCTTCTTAGCTTTCATCATGATCACTTTTCTCATCTGATTTCTTCTTGATGTCCATAAACTCATGCTCATCAGACTCATCTTTCTTGGAGAAGAAGTTTTTCTTATTGAACCCTTTCTTTTTATGTGCCATTCTTTTAGAATTTCCTTCATCATCACTATCATGTTTATGAGGACATTTTTCTACATAATGACCTATTTTACCACATTTAAAACAGATAAGAGGATACTTTCCTTTAAGCTAGATCCTCTCTTCAGCTTCTGTACAAATTGAGCCAATTCGGATTCCACATCTGACTCATCACTACATTCATTCCTTTCTTTCCCCTTCTTTGACTTTGAGGCCTTGAATGCTGCATCTCTGGAGCTTGGGCAACCTTTCCTCATTTCATAGGCAGTGAGAATACCATGGAGTTCATCCATTTTGAGGGTATTTAGATCCTTTGCTTCTTCTATAGCGCTTATTTTGGAGTCAAATCTGTCTGGAAGAGACCTTAATACCTTTTGACCAATGATACTTTCTTCAACTTTTTCGTCCAATCCTTTCAGGGAATTTACCACTTCAGTGACTCGGAGGAGATATGCTGTAATGTCTTCTTCATCTTCCATCCTCAAACTTCCAAATTGTCTTCGGTGAGTTTGAAGCTTTGCCTTTTTACTTTTGAGTCTCCATCGTATAAGCTAACTAGCTTCTCCCACATTTCTTTGGCAGATGTACAGTGCATGATTTTTGTAAAATAAAAATCAATGATTCCAATAGTGATGGAGTTCATGGCCTTTGTATTTGCAATGTAGGCTATCCTCTCGTCTTGGTCCATTGGAAGAGTGGTAGTCGTTTTGTACTCATTTTGAACAAAATGCCAAACTTCAAGTCCAAGGGACATTAAGTAGTAGGTCATTCTTTTCTTCCAGAAACCAAAGTTAGTGCCATCGAACAAAGGAGGTCTTCCTGATGCTTCGTGATTTCTCATCATGGTTGCAGATCCTTCTTCAAGCTATTAGGCTAGTATGAAGAAGCTTGCTCTGATACCAATTGTTGGAAATACTAAGAGGGGGGTGAATCGGTATTTCTTATTATTATTTTTTTTATCTTTTTTAATTGTTCTAGTGATTGCCAACAACATATATAGATATGTGTATGTATACACAGAACACAGAAATCAACAACTGAAATTAATGATTTTATTAAAACTCAAGACAGTGCAATGAAATAAATACAATATAAGTATAAATCTGATTGTGAATAGTTCCCAAGCTCCAAATTAGACTTCAGTGAGGCTCCAACCTCCAGAGCACCAACTCTGTTTTGCAGTGGTTCTGCACTTAGGAGCACCTACCCCAATGACTTCAGTCCAGTTCAGTTCTGAGGCTCCAACATCTTGGGCTCCAACCCAACCATGGTATAAACAGGTATGATGCTGCACTCTATTCAGTTGAGGTTGTCTCACTCCTTCTCTCCTGCCTCTGCTGCTTCTACTGCCTCTACAGCCTCTGCTGCTTCTACTACCTCACACTCTGGTTCTTCACCACACCAACATCAACAACAGTTCTTTGTTTTTACTGTTTTATACATTCTCATACCTTTGTCCATTCGTTTCCGCTTACTCAATGGCTCTTTGGCTTCCTCCTCACTCGCTTGAGCTTTGGCTTCCTCAACACTCGCTCAACCTTCTGGCTTCCCTCCTCCATTCACTTTAGCTTCCTCATGTTTACGATGTGCTAAAAATATAATGTTGTCGCGGAAATGGTTGGTGTTTCAGCAACACTGAAATTGGTGTATCAGTAATGTTTTCACAAGTGTCAAATAGCTACGGAAAAGGTTGGTGTTTCAGCAATGGAGAAATTGGTGTTTCAACAACTTTTCTCCAAGTGTTTCAACAATGTTCAACAACTGTAGCAGTCTTCACCAACGTTCACCAGCAACTTCATACAACGCTTAACCACCTCTGCTCCTCTTGGCTTCTCTTGGCTCCTCTTGGCTCTGATGGCTCCGCGTGCTCCTCTTCTTTGGCTCTGTCTCCTTCCTTGAATATTTCCATATTGACATCAATGACAATCTGTGTCCAACAATATCCCCCTTTGTTATTGATGGCAATATCCTTCTACTCTCCCCCCCTTTGACATCAATGGCAAAGGAATTCATACAGACTCCCCCTATCAACCTGCTCCCCCTGTCCTCCTACATCTTTCTGAATGAACTTGAGTGATGATAAAGAAATAACCCCCATCTTTTGACGCAAATGTTCGAATGCTTCTCGAGGAAGAGATTTTGTGAAAATATTAGCTATCTGCTCCTTAGTAATGATATATTCTAGGACAATGTTTTGTTTAGCTACTTTCTCATGGAGGAAATGATACTTGATTGGTATGTGTATGGTTCTTGAGTGCATCACTGGATTTTTGCTGATACTGATAGCACTTGTGTTGTCACAGTAGACGATAATTGGTTGATCTGTACACATGTCGAGATCTTTTAGAGCTTCCTTAATCAATAGTATATGAGTACAATAGTCTGCTGCAGCAATATACTCGGCTTCGGCTATGGATAATGATATGGATGACTGTTTTTTGCTAAGCCAAGATACCAAACATTCTCCTAGGAAGAATGCATTTCCACTAGTACTTTTCCGATCATCTATACTTCCATCCCAATCAGCATCGGTGTATGCAGTTACAGTCAGTGTTGAGTTCTTTGGGTACCAAAGACCGAAATCAAAAGTTCCCTTCAGTTATCTTAGAATTCTTTTTACAGCTAATAAATGGGATTATTTGGGAGCAAATTGAAATCTTCCCACCATTCCTGCTGCTTGCATTATGTCTGGTCATGTAGTTGTTAAGTATAGAAGGGCTCAGATCATTGACCTGTAATGAGTTGCATCCACTAGAGGGGATTCATCATCTTTGCTCAGTTTGCAGTTTGTGGTCGTAGGTGTGCTCATGGGTGCACACTCCTCCATTCCATATTTTTTAAGCATGTCTTTTAGATATTTGGTTTGAGATATACACAATCTTGCTCTGGTTTGAGATATTTGAAGTCCAAGGAAGTGGGACAGATCTCCTATCATTGACATCTTAAACTCTTTTGTGATGTTTTGAGAAAATTCATGGCTCATTTCATCATTATTACTAGCAAAAATCAGATCATCGACATAACAAAGAGCAGCTAGTAACTTACCTTGATCTGTCTTTATGTATAGGTTACTTCCAACCACTCCCTTTTTGAAGCCTTGTTGTTGTAGGTAGTGATCCAATCTTGCATACCAAGCTCTAGGAGCTTGTTTCAATCCATATAAAGCCTTTTTCAACTTACAGACTAGGTCCTTTCCTGTTGTCGGATCAAAACCTTCTGGCTGTTAGGATATTCCGACATATAAGAAATAGTTAAGTATAACTTGGTCTAGTATAGAGTTAGGTAAAGTGTGTTTCTTTACTATGTGCTTTTGTAACTTACAATCCGACGGTCACGATATGTAGTGATTCAACGGTTCATTCTCTCCTCGATATTACCGACACTTGATCCGTGGCTTAACACCTGATTGGTCCATGATCTCTATTTAAAGAGCATGGAGGGTCATTTGTA
>APFE031727431.1:264351-292109 GCA_000404065.3 Pinus taeda | reverse complement strand
CCTCTGTAGTTGATAGTGCCACTACAGATTGTTTCTTACTCATCCAACTGACTGCACCTCCAAATAGGTTAAACACATACCCACTTGTGTTATGCGAGAGCATAACACATAAAAACACATATGCATAGAGATTTTCCCTTGGATCCCAAAACCGAGACTACCAGCTTGATTTTTCATTATATTCCTTTCAATGTTACAATACATATTTATACATGCCGAAGCATCCAATACCATGGACCGAAAACCATCGCGTCCAAAAAACATGTGTGAAAATCATGCACAAAACCATAGCTGCGTCCGCCCAACCTAACATAGGGTCTGAAACCAAAATTTTCTGGGGCGCTGCCCCGGACCCCATAAAGTGGGCTTACGGGTACCCCTCAAACCCCCTGTTAACTATGTGGAAAGAATATAACACAACCCAACAACACCATCTTCTTCGAAATTTTCCTGATATCCTCAGATCTTAGAAGAATGGTCTTCTTGTTCACATCATCCTATGTCATCAAATTCTCGAGATCATGTTGGTGACACACCATCAACTAGTGGTAGTAAAGTTCAAGGAAATAAGGGTAAAGTTAAGTTTCCTTGTAGGTTATGTGAAGGGAATCATCCCATTCAACTTTGTCCCTATCTGGATGAAGCCAAAAGAGCATTAGATAATCGTCCTGCTTCACCGTAGCGACTTCCATCTAGTTACAAGAATCTCTCCCTAAATCCTTCACTAGTTGATGAATTGACTGACCAAAATCAACTATTGGTCAAACCCACTCTCTCTGAAAGTGAATGCTATGAGTCTATACCTGACCCAAATCAACAGGTTGAGGTAACAGTTGATCCGATTTCATCATCTAATCATACATTTCCTGAAGAGAGTGAATATGATACCACTCAAGTTCTTTTTGTTCCTTCATATTCTAATGAGCTTGGGGGAAGTACACCTGTTCCATGAAGACAGGAGGAATATCCTCCAGTTCTCATAACTCAAGGGGTTAAATCTCTCGTTTCTACGGTACCCCCTCCAAGTAGTTTGGTCACTTCCTTTGATTGGAATCGGCTGGAAGGATTCTTCCTTCCTTCTTATGTGCCTTTCCAGATCATAGTACAAGTTTGTAATATGATTGTATCTAGCACTATTATGGATGAAGGTGCATCAGTGAGTATCCTTTCCTTAACTACTTGGCAAGTGCTCGGTTCACCGCCGCTTGTGCCAATTACCTAGAATCTATTGGCTTTTAACAGAGGAACCAGTCAACCATTAGGGATCCTCCCTCGGTTACCCATTATTTTGGGAGGAAAAATCATTTATCTGAACGTGATGGTAGTCTTAGGCCCTTTAGATTATAATTTACTTCTTGGGCACGACTATGCTTATGACATGGGAGCTATTGTTTCAAAACTCTTTCGAGTGATTTGTTTCCCACATGAAGGCTGAATTGTCATCGTTGACCATCTTTCCTTTTGCCGGTCCAAATATGGCTTCCAGTCAACCGTCTTCCCTAAGTGGTAATTTTGTGCCAATGGTATCATCCCTGCCATGAGTTAATTATGTGACAACCCGTTCCATACCTACATCAACTGACGATCAATTTAGTGATGTTGTACATCATGTACTGGGGGCATTGGAACCAGATCTCTCCTTCATGACCTCGTATGGGTCGTTAAACCAAGGAATACGAGGACAGCTCCTGGCCTTGTGTCAACCTCGTTAAAAAATAAAACCAAGGTGTATAAGGATAGTTCTTCTACTGTGTCAACCTCATTAGAAAATGAAATAGGTCCATGAGGATGGTTCCTAGTCTTGTGTCAACCTCATTAAAAAATGAAACAAGGGTCTATGAGGATAGTCCCTGGTCTTGTGTCATCCTCATTAAAAAATGAAACCAAGGATATGAGGATGGTTCTTTTACTGTGTCAACCTCATTAAAAAATGAAACAACTCCTATGAGGATAATTCCTGGTCTTGTGTCAACCTCATTAAAAAATTAAACAAGGAGTATGAGCATAGTTCCTTGTCTTGTTTTAAACTCGTTAAAAAATGAAACAAGGAATATGAGGATAGTTCTTTGTCTTGTGTCAACCTCATTAAAAAATGAAACAAGGAATATGAGGAGAGTTCCTTGTCTTGTGTCAAGCTTGTTAAAAAATGAAACAAGGTCCCAAGTTCCAAGTCGAGTCTTTGATTAGATCTCTTAAAATCCCAGTCGAGTCTTTCACTTGAACTCGTAAACGAACCTTCATTCCATCCACCTGATAGCCATGAGTAGTCTACTTAGGTGAACGTAATGAAGCTTGGGTGGCATGCACCTAATTGTAAAAGTTAAGTTTCCATGTAGGTTATGTGAAGGGAATCATCTGATTCACCTTTGTCCCTATCAGTGGCTTCCATCTGATTACAGGAGACTCTCCCTTTCATCATGCTGGGGGCATGTAAATCAATCTCAAGCATAGTTTTTCATTTTAATATTGTGTAAAAATGAAATGGAATCCAAGCATAGTTTTTCATTTCAAGCTTGTGTAAACATGAAACTGAATCCAAGCATAGTTCCCTATGGTTCAAGCCTCTATAAAAATGAACCCATTTCCATTTTAACCCTCGTGATTTCCATTCCATTAGCCTTTTTTATCAGATGAGCCTTGGTCATTTTCATCCCATTTCCACAATCCCTTTGGCCGATCATATGCTTTCATTTGGTTGTTTTACCCTTTTTGAGGGACAGTTGCAATGAGTGGTCCTATTAGCTAGCCTCTTCACATAAATCAATATGTTTTGAGAAGTTCCAACATCACTGGAACCAGTTGCTACCCTAGAAGCCACTCGTTCCTCAAAATGGAGTCCTTTTTAAGCTCTTTTTAGACTCTTTAAATATGAAAAGATTGCCGAGTGCTTGTCCTTTCCAACTCGTTAATGGATTGGAAACAATATCTCTCTTGTATTATTTTACCCTTTTTCAGACTTGAGAGATTAATTTACGTAAAATAACTTTTGGAGTTTCCTTTTCATCACTTTTCAAACTCTCTAAACATCAAAAGGACTGATTTATCTTTGTCGTTAAACTCGTTAAAAACATCAAATAGTGACAAACTTGTCCATCTAGAGAAGACCGAGTTTCACCTTCGCTAGATTCATTAAAGCATCAAATAACGATGGATTCACTCAAAGGGTGGAATTATACAAAAATAATATGTTATCCTCCTCAAGCTTGATAAAAGATAAAGAGGTACTGGTCAGCAATGACTGGGGAAAATCGGAAAAAGGGGAAAACACTTTATGGTAGCAAGTCGTGCTTGAACATGACACTTTCACCTCATCACCATGACTATGTGGGTTGGGTCATTCAGCTTGATGGTTATCACATCGTTGGTCTATCATACCATCCATTACTTTTTTTTGGGTCAATGCTACCAATTCGTTTTAGTGTTGCAGACATGTTCAAGAGAAGTTATTCAGTTCAAACTTCATCCTTTGCAATACCGTAAACCTTCATTTTCATGATCGCCATTCCTGAACCTTCTATCATAAATTTATTTTCATCTCCAAAATAATTTACCTCATTTCATGTAATTGATGTGGGATACATCAAGGCCCTCCTACGATGAGTCGCTTCTTGTCGACGTTGACTTAGAAACACCCCTTCAGTACCTTGAGGCTTGCATACATAAATGGCAGGTTTCTCGCTTCCAGTGATAGGTAGACATCACTGGGCTTTGACCAAAAGACTTTGTATGGTGTTTGACATCAAATCATTTATTCACACCATGAAAAATGTACTGTAGTACCTTGAGGGTCATTATCATTATCAGTGATTCCTCTCATGTCTGCTAATGGCTTACATCATTGGCTGGTAATCAGACGATGTCCTCCCATGTTCGACTTGAGGTCATCAATTCACATGGTTAGACTTGTACTTGAGCGAAAGATTGAATGAGATCGAAGACCCCAGATCTAGCTTCATCCATCTGGGCTGTGATATATTCAGGAGTACTAATTCAAATGTACAATGGCCTTACATTCATGGTCATCCATTCACGGCTCTATATCTGTAGACGATTATATTTGTACATTTAATGAAAGTTTATAAGTTGAGCATGGGTATGCCTTCCCTCAGCAACTTCATGAGAAAAAATAAAATTATCATGATATATGTATTTTAATTGATGTAGGTCACCTTCCACTTCAAAACTTCTTCTCCACATGATAAAGCATTTCACTCGACATACATATTTACGACTTCATGCTTTAGGGGGAAACTGTTACATATCCATTTGGGCACATCAATCCGAACTTACAGATCAGTACTATTAGGGCCCATCAAACCCCAATTCAGTTTCTACATGCCCTAAATGAAGTCAAACATCAGAATGCCTCCTTCCCAAGAGATTCCATGACTGAAATCATCCAAAAACTACTTATTATAAGAACAGTGCAGGCAAGCCTTCATTAGTGTGCACTATAGTGCAGTCCAGTACATTGTGTGGGTGCTATGCAACGCACTTGAGCCCTCTTTGGCCTATGCTGGGTGAATTTGAGAAAAAATTCATTGGGGTTTGCGAATATTCTTATCCATTGGGTGCATCTAGAAGCTTTCCAAGTTTATCTACTCCTTTGAGCTCGAATTTGGATGAGGCAGGGAGTTAAGGAACATCAATTCCTTTATCCCTTCCTCCACGAAACTAAATTCTATGTTTGGGAGGGCATTCATTATCACCATTTATGCCATAAATTCCTTCATTCACCTATAAAAAACCACTCATCTAAGTGATCGGGGGCTGGAAATCATTGAATTATAGGGAGATGTTGTTAGTGTTAGACTTGAGTTGGTTTCAAGTATTGTAATGATGTCAAAATGTCTTGCTTGTTATAAGGAGAGGATGGGTTTGAACTGGAGGAGTGGCACTGAATTAAGCAAATTGGGTTGTAACTCTTCCATTTACTAATAAAGTTTTCAAATCTTTTTCCATATGTTTGTATTTTTCATTGATGCTTTCATATGTGTATTATGTACTTGATTCCATTCTATGTTTAATCAATAGATCATTATCATATGCTTTGATTAGTTTTTGTCTTTTGTCTGTGTGCAGGTAATATTCAAGTGGATGAAGTACAAAAAGGAGAGACAAAATTGGTCAAGGGAGATAAGGAGTAAGAGAAAGCTTCAGGTGGCTTCACTATCTTATTTAATCTATTTATTATAGAAAGAGTAGAGAATGCTTTGCACTGTTATTCTAGACTTAGCTACTAGTCTAGGGGTTTAAGCACTTATCCGTAGACACTAAAACTTTCCAAACCACTTATGTTTTTTTGCAACTTGGGAGTTGTTGGCGGTGTTGGACCCACTAACATTCTAGGGGATCTCCCCAGTAAGAAGTCCCAACTAGAGCTCAGATCATTTGGATAGGAGTCCCTGCATTGGGTGGTAATGTAGTGCCTTGACTACGATAGTGTCCAGAGATAAGTATGATGAATTTGATTGGAAGCAAGTGTGTGACCTTGCAGCAAGTCAAGTGAGATGCATGGGGGTTCTAACACATGGACGGGAAAAGGAAGTGTGCCCCTTAGAAGTCTGTAATAGTACGCATCTTGAAAGGAACACACGAGTGTAATGGCATCGAAATTTGGGAAGAGGAATAGTCCATAGACCAAAGTGACAAGTTAATCCAACACACATTCAAAAAGATTCATACAATTTCATACAAAGTAGTTCATAACAAAATGCGTAAGTTAAACAACATACATTGCTAAAGCAACTAGAATAATCTAACTAGAATAACAACATATGCATGAAAGCGTGTTGGCTTAGTTATTATTTTTATAAGTGAGAGTTCCATCCATACATACACCATTAGCAACCACTAGCCTCAATAGTGGAAAATTGCAGTCATAGATACCTGCTTCTCCAAAGCAATATGCTCACTTTATGCTATGTGTTGTCCCTTAAGAAACCAATTTCTTGGTTGTGCATAAATTGTGCTTAAGACATTAATGTTTATTGTTTATGTCACTTAATTGTATGTTGTATTCTCAAATGAAGGACCTGAAAGACCTGGTTTTTAACCCTCAATACTTAGGTGATATGAAAGTCTCAAAATTCCATTTGATTTCTAAATATAAATGTTGAATGAAGAATGCTTTGAAAATTCAGAGACAATATGCTACTTTACACATAAACTATTATCTGTGACACTTAGGGAAGTTAAAGACAATATGTTATTTTACACAGAATCTACTATCTGTAACTTAGAAGAATTGTAGAGGTAGAAACTTCAAGTATAGGAGCACTCTTTTATGGAATTTTAACTTCATTCACATAAGCAAACAAAGACCTGCAACTTCATTACCATACTTAAAGGAAAGGAGACATATGATGACACATAACAGAGAAGTCACAAATCATACCAAAAAATGTATGGACAACTTTTGATTCTTTCATTAATCAAGAAGTTTATCAAGAACACAGTGGCCTAGTCTCCAGGTTCTTCCAAAATTCGAACCCTTTCTCTGTAAATTTTCCTCTTTTTATACTTTATGAGATAGTTGGTAATCACCAAAACTATCAAACTGCTTAACTATCTCCTAACTGTCGAAAGTAAAGGTTATTACAGAATATTACAATGGAGGGTAAAAGACACCTCATTCTCCTAAAGAAAACAAAATAATGAGAGGTAAAAAAAATTAGAAGGTGATGGTTATTTGTTGTTCGAATTTGTGGCTTGAGTATATGGTCTGAGTGTTATTCTACAAGTTGTAACCCTATAAATGTTCTAATGACATTTAGACTATTTTAACACATCAAACTACAACTTTACAAGAACATCGTGAGTGGACTTGTGGGTTATGGGCCCACGTACATATCGAAAGTTTTGTGATTGGAAAAAACGCATGGAAACTTGACCAATCAGCATCGCCGAAAACCAAAGGAATTAAGCCCCAATTCATTACATATTGGGTACACCTGAGTTGTTAACCCACGCATGCATTTGAGCGTGATCACCATTTGATCACCCATTTAATTGACAGTTTGATCCTTCGGAACTCAACGATACTTTAAGCCTATTGAAGAACACCTTATCGCGTCCGCCGTTTCCAAAATCCTTTGACTTCCCCACAGACCTGATAGAAAACTAAGCCATGGTTAAAATATTTGTCAGGTTCGAAATTTAAAATAAAGCCTGTTCAAACATTTTAACCATTGTAGTCGTGCTTTTTAACTACATCACTACCATTTGATCTGCTGCCTGCTGATCGGATGACTCAGATCTTCTCTTGGATTTCTCATGTTAAAGAGCCATGAATAATATAAAATAAAACATTTCTTTCAAATTTCTACATTTTCTTTTATATCTGTTAAAACATAATATTTGATTTTCTTTTCATTTTTGTGCTAAAACTGAAAATTAAAGTAAAATGACAATGGATGCTACAACACTATGGAAAAGCCAAGGCTTGTCACAATACTCCCAAACCTTCTCTAAGCCTAAGCCTAGCCAAAATCTTGTCCCCCAACGACCTATTCTATGACTTATGAGGTTCTATTTATAATAAAGGGTGGGGTGACCCTTGACATTCCCCCTTTGAATCTTTGACTACCATCACGACTCTTCAACTTCTTTACAAATAACTCTTTACATTACACTGTGACTGTTCACATTCCACGAATGACACTTGGAATTTCACTTATAGCATATTTACAAATAATATCTATTTTCCACATATACCCATATGAGACAAAATAGGCTAGAGATATCCTAACAAGACAAAAAAATATGACTCAGAAGTTTTGGGAAAGACCAACTCGACAACATCCTCTTGATGATCCTCTGTGACGAACTGATACCAAGCTTAGTATTGTATTATGGTGTCCCCAAATTGTTTGGTGATGTATTTCTAGAAACATACAACTACCTCCATAGCTTCTGGGTATATGGTCTTGGAACCCTTGTCCAAATCATCCTGAGGCATGCGCAACGTGGTCTTGAGGATGACCAGACCACCAATATACTTATGCATGTTCTTTGCATTCAACTCCAAGTCATCATTGGCGGCCTCTTGCTTTGCTGCTCCATGTACCTGTCGACCTCTAGCCAGACTTGGTTCCTCTCAATGGCTTTGGTGAGTGAACCAATTGACAGGAAAATGTGTGTTCTCACGATGACATTCAAACTCTTATCCAACTGTGCATAGGAAGCCTGTATGCTATTGATGAATGGGACAAGCTGCTCATAGTTTTGGATTAACTTATGGATCCTTGCTTCTCTAGCTCTGTTTGTTGTGATGAAGAAGAATTATACGTGCAGACACGAACGGATTCCTCTAGCCCGATAATGGGTCTAGCCATAATAGAGACATTCTATGGAAGATTTTCTTATGTCAGAATAAATCAAGATGGCCTACCTCTTGGTTGCTTATCCTGCTTGATTATGTCCTCGCTTGCTCGCTTCAACAATGTCTCGCTTCCTTCTTCAAGCTTTTGAAACAACTAAACAATAGAAACACACAAAGATAAGACAAATTACAATTCAACCTACTTAATGATTCAAGAAGCATCAAGACATGAATATGTAATATTACAAAACATGTAGGAAATGAATCGACAGTTGCATATATTAATATCAAAGAGAGATTACAACCATTCGTCTTGATGTCGCAATCTTCCTTTGACAAGACCAGGTTCCCACACACTTTTGCTAGCATTCCATGATGGCTTCAAACAACAATTGTTTAAAGGATCTTCCCTTTAGACTTCACTCGAAACCCAAACACACTTCTCCCTCACACAACTAGGTGGCTACAACTAGTAATAGCTTGCTTGCATAATCAAAATAGTATACTCACAAAAAGCCAAAACTCTAACTATAACTATAACACTCACACTAGTTTGTGCTTGGGAAGAAGGGAGGTTTATATAGGAAATATGGATGGGAGATGGATCATCTTCTCATGGGATAAGGACTTATCTTTTGAGGTAGTTCCATCATTACAGGGGAAGGAGCCCAAACTATCATCCTTGACCCCATCCAGCCAAAACATTTACCAGAATTCTGTTACGGAGTTTCTAGAGTTGGAAGATTTGGCTCTAATTTAAAAAACTTTCCATAACAAGACTGGTGCGACTGAAACACAACTTAGTCACTCCGATCAGCTCGAGGGGTTGTACTAATCTCGCACACCAACGCGGGGGAGACAAAGGCCATTAACGTCAGCCTTGTAAACTGGGAAAAATGGAAGTTTCATGGGAAATTGTGCAAAAGGGAAATGATATGCTCATGAAGAGGGACATAATAGGAGTTTCTCCATGAAGGCAAAGCACGTGGGGTTCACTATAGAGGTCCTCCTGGATCAAGGAATAGGGAGTACAGGGATAGTGACAAAATGTTGTGTAACAGATGCCCCCTAAAGCGTGATGGACGAACTGGAGTGAGGGATGAAATGCTTTATAAATTAGTGCGGGGAACTGACCTACCATCGAAAAACCTGCAAGAAAGTATAGATACATATACATAAACTGAGATCTCTATCAAATGAAACATGAATCATGGCATGGACACAACCATCCAGAGAATGATCATGTAAATGGATCTAGGTATGGGCGCAACCATCCATCAAAGAGGATCATAATGAAACCAAGCTATGTTCGCAACCATCCAATAATGAGAAGGATCAAATATGATAACTCATGGTCTGGTCACAACCAACCATCTGATAGAGACATGCATATCATCATAACCATGTCACACCACTTCACAACCTAGACTTATGTGATCTGAGTCCAGGGTCTTGTGCTCCAACATGACCTGATCAAAGTATAGATCATGGCATGTGAATAGATGTGTTCACGTTGAACGTGCCAGAAAGAAGCTTGAATACTAGTCAATGATGTAAACTATTAACAAACATGAGAGAAACCACGAATAATGACAATGGTCCTCAAGGTACTATCAACACAATTCATGAAATGTGAATATAGGAACTGAAGTCAAACACCCTTGAAATCACTCGATCGAAAGCCAATGATGTGAACTTGTCGTCGAGTGCGAGGAACTTGCCATTAGGCATGCAAGCTCTAAGGTACTAGAAGGGAGTCTCTTGGTCAACTTCTTGGATAATGAGTTGAAGTCAGTGGAAAGAGACTGTGTCGAGGGAGGGCCATAATGAATCCCACATCATCGACGTGAGACAAGAGGATGCAAAATGATTTTGGATGATATAGATAATTAGAGGTAAGTGTAATTGTAGAAGGACAACTCTTGAACATATCAGTGACATAACTAGAAGTTTGGCAGCTTTTGGATCAATAGGATCGGTGGTCATGGTGACATAGCAGAGATCAGATGGAAAGAAAAAAATGAACAACCCAAACCCAGGAAGGTCAATGATACTAGGGAGGATGTCCCCGCCTGACACAAAGAAAAGAGTGTCATGTTCAAGAGTAAGCTGCCGACACAACTGATAGATTTCAAATTTTTTCCCCCACCATTTCTGGAGAGTACCCCAGTTATTTTTTAATCGCAATCTTGAAAGGGATAGCATATGTTTGCACTGTAAGTTCATCCTTTAGATGAATCTGACCTAGTAAGTTTAATGAGCCCAAGGAAGGAGAATTTCATGTTTGTCATGGTGACTAATCTGATGTAATTTGATAGTTTAACAAGTCTGACAAAGGTGTAACTGGTATCTTTATCATGTTTAGAGAGTTTGAAAAAGACACTTAAAATTGTGGTTCTTAAGGTAGATAAGCAGTGATCTTGGATAAAGAAGATTATGTATGTAAAATGAATGAATACCTCAGATGTGGCAGTTATAAGAAGTTGAGCAATAATCCCATCCCCAAGATTATGAAGGAGGTAAAAGAGACAATTTCAGATTCCAACCTTGAGGATAAATTAAAGAAAAAATTAATCCCTTCTTGTGAAACTATCCCAAGAATTTATGGGTTACCCAAGATCCATAAAGAAGGGGTTCCTCTTAGACAAATAGTTAATACCATTGGTTCCCCAACCTATGAACTCGCTAAGTATGTTGCTAAAATCCTTAAGCCCCTTGTTGGGAACACTGATTCATTCATCAAGGACTCCCATGATTCTATGAATCTTATTAAAAATGAGAGGATAGAACGTGATGACATCCTTGTTAGCTTTCACGTAGTGTCCTTATTCACCGAGATTCCTCTTGATGAAGCCATTTAGGTTATAAAGGATGTTACTGATCCAGGAACTGCAAGATTGTCTGAAATATGCTTGCGGTCAACTGTTTTCACCTTCCAAGGAATATATTATGAGAAAACATCTGGTGTGGCAATGGGATCAACCCTTTCACCAATCGTGGCCAACTTATAAATGGAATACTTTGAAAACAAAGCCCTCAAATCATACCCTTTGAAGCCAGCCCGGTGGAGGCAATTCGTCGATGATACCAATATAAAATGGACACATGGTAAAACAGAGCTTGATAAGTTTTTTATTCACCTAAATTATATCTCTCTAGAAATAAAATTTACTATGGAGCTAGAAGAAAACATGAGCATCCCATTTTCAAACATTCTCATCATCAGGAAAGAGGATGGCTCTTTAGGGCATAAGGTTTTCAAGAAGGGCATAATATATTAATTATTATTAATATTAATACATTTTAAAATTTAATATTACTATTCATTAAATACTAATATATATTAAAAAAATTATTTCACATACTAATTTATAAATAATATATATATTTTTTTTCTCGGTAAAAGACTATCTAGGCAGTTGTATTATATTTACAGTGGAATTTTTACATCAGTTGAACATGCTGAGCATGGAGAGCTCCCATACGGGTGCTGTGTCTACAAAATTCCAGCTTTCTAAGGCTCCCTCGCAGGGGCAGCATCAGCTGGTTTACCGTATCCTTTTTCAGAATTGACATCGTCTTGCCAGAGAGGCTTAACAGACAAAAACAAAAACACTTAAGGTGCAGCATTACGCTAGTTAGACTCATGATTGCCCACGCAGGGGCGACTTACTGAACTTGACTGTAAATTGTGGCTGCTAGGTAGCGAAATCGGATTTCTCATTGACTTAGCATAATCAAAATGCAAAATTGGATTACCCGGCATTGCTTCATTCCTGGGTATGGGCGGAGGGTGGACGAAGGTCTGCAAGATGCGCCTCAGCCTCCTCACAGAGACTCTTTTCCTCCTCGACGCGAGCCCAGCCTTGTCCTTCTTCGACACCTTCCCATCTCGCCCTCCATGATTCCTCGGTGAAGCCCGGAGGAGCTGGCCCCAGAGATGGCGTGTAAACTTGCATAGGCTCCTTCCCCTTGCCTCCCGCTTTCGGCCCTGGTTGCGCCTCTGATGCTTCCCCTTCCTCTCTGCCTGGTGGCAAAGGTGGTTGCGCGATTGGCCCTGTTTGCGCCTCGGATGCTTCCCCTTCCTCTCCGCCTGGTGGCAATGGTGGTGGCTCCACTGCGCCGTCCGCTTCTTCGGGCAATTTTGTGAACAGGATTGAGATGTGGGCGCAGATCCCCGCGTTCTCCGAGGTACTGCCCAAAGAGAAAACGACAGAGCCGAAGGCAGGAAGCCCCGTCTCTCCCGCACTCGCACTTCCGACCTCCACGAACTGTTGAGCTTGCAATGGTGTTGCTGTTGCCCTCCTGTGGTAGTAGCAACAGCAACAATAATGATGTCCCTCTCCTGCTGGGCTCCGAGAGGATGCTCCTCTTCCTCGACCCCTCCTGCTCGGCTGCCGCTCCCGTGTTCTTGCCATGGTGCCACCCAATTCCAAGACCTCTGCCAACTGAAAGAAGACCCCGTGGTGCTCTGTGGGCTAATTCGAGAGCAGGGATGCCTCCAAGTCTGAAACACCAGGCTAATTATGAGTGCGAGGGCAGGGTCTCCGCGCTGAGGGCCATCAACCACTGCTGCTTCAGTGTTCCTCCTCAGGCCAGGCTTAGCCTGATCGTCGAGAGTCCCTCCTGACTAGTTTCCCCTGCCCCTGCTGCAATTCTCGCTCCGTTCAGGAATGAAATGGCCATCCGCCATCCTGCGATTGTATGGGCAATACATGGTTATGGATCGATCCCGCATTGATGGCGCTCTTTGTTTCCTATCTGCTCCTCTGCTCGGCATTGAATGCCTGGAGCTACATCGAACCTCTTCTATACCTTGACGGCGCATGACCATTAACATTTGTCACCGGCACGAGGCGACGCATGCTGAGCATGTGCCTCGTCCTTTTGGGTCGAGCCCTCACCCGCATCCGGGAGCTCTGCATCACAATGGATGAGATTCTTACAGTCCTGAGCCTTTTGAGAGTTTGGGATGATGTCCAGTTTCCCTGTTAGAAGGGTCCGAGAACAATCCACTCCCAGATTGGCTAGGAGGTCAGCAGTCTTGTTGCCTTCCCTTCTTGTGTGAAGAAAGGTGAGTGCTCTGTTTTGATGTATCTCCCTTTCAATGTTATTCAGTCTTGCTTCAAGTCTCCAACTGTGAGCCACTTTCCTGGTCTGAGAACCATTCTGTATTCGTATTGCCATGTTGATGATGATCTGGGAGTCTCCTTCTACCATCAGCAGATGTAGATTAAGTTCCCTTGCTATAGATAGTCCTTGCCAAAGTCCTTCCAGTTCAGCTGAGTTGTTGGTATCCCATCCGAGGCTGCCAAAGTAAAGTTGCAAGAGAGAACCCTTAGAATCTCGTATGATGCCCCCAAACCCTGCTTGACCTGGGTTGCCTTTGGAGGCCCCATCAAAGTTGAGTTTGTAGGTGTTAGTGGGTGGAGGTATCCATCTGCTGTTATCCTTGATGTTTCTGTTAGTTCTCTGAGTTGTTGTGGTTTCCTGATGTATCTGTAGCTCCCAGTTATCAAGAATATTTTTCGCATTGTCGGCAGTTGGGAAGTCCTCCTTTGCCCAAGGATGCAAGTGCATGGTTTCCCTGAGATTGCCCTTCAGACTATTCCAGATTATTTCTGTTGTGGAGTTCTGATTTTTAAAGATGCGTCGATTCCTTTCCTTCCATATGTTCCAAAGAGTTATTCCCGGGATGATATTCCAGAGGTAATTGAGAATCGCGCAGCTATAGGGACTTTTTGGCCATTGTCTGATGGTGTCAATGATATCATTGTTTACTTTGCATCTCCTTTGGCATCTGAAGCTTATTTTGTCCCAGATTTGGTTGGCCAGAGGGCAAGTATCTAGAAGATGTTGCTGGGTTTCCTCATTTTGGAAGCAGTTGTGACATATAGAGGGACCCTGAAAGTTGCGTCTTCTTAGTTTATCCCATGTGAGAATTTTCTGGTGTCCTACCATCCAAAGGAAGTGGGTTATTTTAGGCCATGCTTTGAAACTCCAAATTCGTCCCCAGAGAGGATCCGGCCTGATGGGAAAATCGCCAACCAGATTATAAGCCTCTGTGGTGGAATAGGACCCTTTCGGTGTGTAACCCCATCTAAGAATATCCGCACCTTCCTGAGATCGGATGCTTCTTTTCTTTAACTCGTTCTCCAGATCATCTGTACTTGCAATATTGGCGTTGTTGGTTATCTGATTTGTTGATAGCCACTGTCTGAATCCGTTCACCGTTTCTTGGGTCCAAAATTGGTGGACGGTGGCTAGCTGCTGCTCCTGCCTGAGCTGATTTGCCTCTGGTGAAAGAACGCTGGAGAGACTGGGCATTTGATTCCATGCATCATTCCAAAAGCGAGCCGTATACCCATCCCTTATCTCCCAGAAGCTATGTTTCTGTATAAGCTGATAGTGTTGCTTCGCTGCATTCCAGATGAGAGATTCTCTTCCCGTGGGTGTGAATCTGATGAGTTCTTCTTGGGGTCTATTATTGGCGTATTTGGCTCTCCATATTTTGGCCCACAGTTTGTCCGGATTCGTTACCCACTGCCACCAAATCTTAGCATTCATTATGGTGTTGCTATTCTCAGGGTCCCTGAGGCCTATACCTCCCTGGGTTTTGGGCTTGCATACTGTATCCCACTTTACCAATGCCCATTTGCGATTTGTCTCTGTGCTTCCCCATAGAAAGTTTCGCTGCAGATTTCTTAATCTTTTTAATACCCATTTTGGGGCTGCTAAGATAGAGAAGAGGTAGAGAGGCATGGCCTGTAAAACAGACTTTATCAGTACCACTCGACTAGCCATATTGAGGGAGCGAAGAGTCCATAGAGAGAGCTTTAACTCGAGCTTTTCTAGCAGGATCCTCCAGGCTGGTTGTTTTATAGCAGAGGCCGTGAGAGGAGCTCCCAAGTAAGAGGAAGGGAGGGAGGCAGTGCGGAAGCCTAGAATGCGGGTAACAGCAGATTTGACCACAGGAGGGGTGTGGAAGAAAAAGATATGAGATTTAGAGCAATTAACTTGGGTACCAGAGGCAGCTGAAAAGTCGCTGAGCAGAGATTTCAGATGATAGGCTTCTTGGACCGAAGGGTAGCCGTAAAGCATGGTATCATCAACAAATTGTTGATGAGAGGAGGCAGGGGTGTGGTGGATAGAGATTCCTTTGAGTTGATGAGAAAGGAGAGCTTGCTTTATGTGCCTTCCTAGTCCTTCAGCCATGAGCACAAAGAGAAAGGGGGAGAGGGGGTCTCCCTGTCTTATGCCCCGAGAGGGCTTGAAAGGACGAGACAGGAAACCATTGACCAAGATAGAGAAGTGGGAGGAGGTGATGAGACTCATAATCCAACGAACCCAAGAGGAGCAGAATCCAAAAGCAGTCAACATGTGGTGAATGTATGTCCAACTGAGTTTGTCAAATGCTTTGGATAGATCAAGCTTGAGCAACATACCTGCTTGCTTGGAGAGCTTGAGCGAGTGAATGATTTCATTTGAGAGAATGATGTTGTCCAGTATCTGTCTGCCTTCGACATAGCCCGACTGTTCCGGAGAGACGAGCATGGGAAGGAGGGGTTTTAGCCTGTTTGCTGCAACTTTGGATATAACTTTGTATATGACATTACAAAGAGCAATGGGTCTGAACTTGTCAGGCGTCATGGAGTTCTCCTCTTTGGGTATGAGGGCGATAAACGTGGAGTTGAGGGAAGGAAGAATCCATCGCATTGCTCTAGATTCCTCAACTATCTCCCAGACATCCTTTTTAATCATATCCCAGAAAGCGTGAAAAAAGGTTGTGGTGAAGCCATCCGGGCCAGGGGCCTTACCTTCTTTCATCTGTGCCATTGCCTCATCAACTTCCTGGGGTTGAATTGGGCGCATGAGGAGCTCGTTCTATTCTTCTGTTATGAGCTTGGGAATGTTGCTGGTTATTTTCCCAATCTCCCTTTGTCTGTCCCCCTCCGGCTCCCTGTGAAATTGTCGGAAATGACTGAGGAGGGTCTGTTCTATTTCCTTGTGCTCCTCCACTCTTGCTCCCTACTGGTTCTGGAGGAAGGGGATGTTATTGTGCATCCATCTCTGGACTGTTGTGTTATGGAAGAACTTAGTGTTGCGCTCTCCCTCCCGCAGCCATCTGACCCTCGATTTTTGTCGCCAATATATCTCCTCTTGTTTCCTTCGTTCCTCCAGCTGATCTGATATGCGCCGTTCCTGATCTAGAGTTGTGTCTGTGTGCCCATCAATGATTATTTTCTGATGAAGCTCCTTTAGCTCCTTATTTAATTTCTGCTGCTCCTCAAATATGTTCCCAAAAGTCTCCCTATTCCAGCGTTTTAGATGACTTTTTAGGAACCATAATCGTTGCTGAAACCGGTACATTTTTGAGCCCTCCGGAGGGGTGAAGGAGGCCCAGGTGGTTTTGACGATGTCCCTGAAAGCAGGATGAGTGAGCCAAAAGGCTTCGAAGCGGAAAGGGCGCCTGGTGTGATCCCCTGGTCTTTGCCATTGCAGGGCTATTGGCCAATGATCAGACCCTGTGTGGGCAAGAATTTCTGCTGTGAAATCACCTCCAAGGTGGACCGCATTGTCCGAAATTAGAAATCGATCAAGTTTAGAAGAGATTTGATGTTTTCCCCCACGGCGGTTACTCCAGGTGAAGGTTCCATTACAAAATGGTAGATCTATGAGAGAAGCCATTCGAATGAAGTCCTTGAAACGATCTGCCTCTGGTTCTAGTCTTGTTCTTCCTCCTGATTTCTCCTCTGTCTTGGTTATCATATTGAAGTCTCTGCCTATTATCCAGAGAGGATGTTGCCGATTCCTGTTTAATACCTCAATGGTATTAAGGAGCGCACTTTTGTTGCCGGGATCCTGTGGAAAGTAGACATTGGATAGGTTGCCATGAACATTGGTACCTAGAATATGGAAAGTTGCCTGAATAAGATGATGGGAGGCATGAAAATCTGAGAGTGAGACAGCTTTGGAGTTCCATGCAATAGCTAGTCCCCCAGAAGCTCCCGAAGCATCGACAGCCACTGATCTGCAACCTGGCCATGCTTTCGCAAGAAAGCGACCTAGCGATGTGCTGTTGCATTTGGTTTCCTGAAAGAAACACATCTGCGGTTTTTCCATCTTGATCATTTTTTTCAACATCCTTTGTTTTGCTGGGCTGTTAAGCCCTCTTAAATTCCAAGAGACAAGCTTCATGGTTTAACTGATTTGTGAAGGCTTGTAGTACTTTGTCAACTTTGCATACCTTCCTGAATCCACCATGATTTTTCCAACCTCTATGGTTCTTTGGAGATCTGTCTTCCGCCCTCTCTTTTTGGAGTCCTTTGGACGTGCGCTGTCATTCCATTCGCTGCCAGGATGAATGCCGAGTTTGTTTTGGTGGTAAGCTCTGGAGATGACCTCTTCTAGTTTTTCTAGATCTGTCTCAGTGATGGATTCATAAGCTTGTTTCCTGCAAGCTAGTTCCAGATCGATGATATTCAGGCCATTTAAATCAATGCTTTCTGGCTCTTCCTGCATAATTTGGACTTGGCTTCCTTCTTCCTGATTGATCTCTGTGTCCTTCTGAGGGAATGTCAGCCCATCCATTATCACTTCCTCATGGATCGCGGGCTCATTTTCCGAGCTTCTTCTAAGGATGATAGGGCTAATCACAGGCGATTTGGACCAAGGAAGGTTGGAAGGGGGGGGGATTGGAGGAGGAGGAGGGGCGATTAGGGTTATCAAGAGGGGCAGAAGGCGGATCTACTGGGAGATCTCCCGAAATGACAGAGCTGATTTTGGAGGTAGGGTTTTTGGGTTGAGGAGCACGGGAATCTAGGGGCGACATGTTGTCATGGGAGGGGGTGGAATCCTCTGGGAGATTGCCGAGAGACTCAAAGCTGTTCTTGGAAGCATGATTCTAGGTTTTCGACAGCTGGAGTTTTGGCCCATTTTGAGGCTTCTTATGCATGCGTTTTCTGTTCATGACTTTGGTGAAGCCATCTTGGGGAGAGGTATCAGAGGTCTCAGGAGCACTGGTTTTAGCATTTAGGGGGCAATCCCTGAATAAGTGTCCTATAACATGGCATCTGCGGCATCTAAAGGGGACATGCTCATAGTCAAGAGGCTGGATCCATTCATCGTCTCTATGGGTTAAGGTAACATAGTCAGGAAGGGCTTCATTGAGCCTGATGAAAACACAGATTCGGGCATAAGAAATGAACTTACGGTTTATTGTTTCCTCAGCAGCCCTGATGTATTTGCCCACTCCATTGCCTATCTTCATTAGGCATTGCTCTACCCAATATTCCTCTGGGAGCGAGAAGAGCCTGATCCAGACGGGAGCCCAAGCCAGATCTTCATTGTCTGGGTTGAATCGGGGTTTCCAGTTTCTGAGGTAAAGCCCTGCCGAATTGAAGAAATACAGTCCTCCCCCCAATATTCGATGCTTATCTTCCAAACAGTAGAATATGACTGTGAAGAAGCCCTTTGCCCCTAATTGAAGAGTGACGTCCCCTTTTGGCCTCCATTTGGCAGCTATCCATCCCCTTAAGGCTCGTTCAGTTGGCCAGAACCCTATGAACTTTCCTATGACTGCATGATCTTGCATGAACTCAATGCAGTTGTCAATAATGTCTCCTGGCAGCTCTATTCTCGGTCTTTCCTTGGCTATTGGGTGGCAGGTCGACGAGGTGACCTGTGGTTTGTCATTTTTTGGATCTTGATCATTCTGCAAGTTGCTGTTGTCTTCTGGAATCTTCTGCCCTTGACAGAGCAGGTCCGGATCAAAGGATCCAAAGATAACTTCCTCGTTTGATTTGAGGTTGGAAGGGGAGGGCTGTGACGCCCCCCCCTGATTCGTACTCATGGTTGTCGTTTCCTTCCCGTCCGAACAGGTTAGGAACAAAGGCGTCAAGTGCAGCAGAGGCCGCTTGATGCAGACTGTCGGCGCTTCCTTAGGGCGCGATTCAGAACCCTAGCCAGGCGCGCGCACTCATGTCATCGCCACAAAATGCAATTTATAAATAATAATATTACTATTTATTGTAAAAATATATTTAATATTTTATATTCACATACTAATATATATTAAATATTAAATGCTTATATGAAGTATTAGTACCAAAATAATTAGATTACTATCATATAACACAGTATAATAGTTATATTATTAATTATTATTTAAGATCTATTAATTAAGTCTATTAATTATTAATAAAATAAAAATTAAACATTTGGTAGTAAATATTTATAATAATGATTACTATCTTAATTATTAAGATTATTATTAAGGTTTAGTGATATTAAGATTAAGGATTATAATAATAATTTTTAATACTTTAAATTAATAAATTAACTCATCAGTAATCAATAAAAGATTATTCAAAAACTACAATTAATACTATTAAACAAGCCGACATTCATCTCATCCTTAAATATACTCTCCTCATAACTATTTAAATCCCTCATTTAAGCTCTTCTAGTATCAACATTCAAGAAGTCCTAATGATGGATCCCGGTTTGGATTTGAAACGTTGACAGAAAATGGTTTTTACTGTGGATTCTCTAGTAACTAAGTCGAAAAACAAGAGCTCCCATGACATAAACATAGTTGCATCCAAGGAGAATATTGAAATATAGTGGACCTTGGACTACCATCACATCTATATAGATGGTCTTTCCTCCCAAGGTAATAGGGAACTTTGGAAGGATCCCTAAAGGTTGATTGGTTCCTCCATTGAAAGCCAACAGATTTTGGGTGACAAGCACAAGCTGTGAGGAACCCACATCTTGCCAAGTAGTAGAAGACATGATCCTAACAAACACACCTTCATCTAATATAGTGCTAGGAACTACCATATTATAGTCTTGTACTGTGATCTCGGAAGGCACATAAGATGGGAGGCGGAAAGTAGTCAATGGACCCCAATCGAAAGAGACGACAAAACTACTTGGTAGGGTCATCATATGATTGCCCCCATGCTGTACAGGAATAGCAGAAGGACTCTCCTGAACAACTGGGATGGGCAGGTCACTCTTTAATTCATGAGAATATGAGGAAATGCGAAGAACATGAGCATTATGATCACCACTCTCTTCTTGAACAAAGTGAGAATTGGTGGTGAAACCAAGTCGACACTCTTTTTGACCATTGGTTGGTCAGGAATAAACACAAGGGAATATCGCCCAGGAAGAGGAGGACAGGAAATGGAGGAGTCCAAGTCAATCTATTTACCAACCGGGAGATGGTTAGAAGAAAGCCTCTGATAACCAATAGGAAGTTGGGGTTGAGGAGCTGCAAGGTTTTCCAAAACTTTGGAAGCTTTATCCATAAGAGGACAAAGGTTAAGAATATGCTCTCCTTCACATAACCTACAAGGGAATCTAATCTTCCATTTCTTCTAACCATCACTAACCAAGGATACATCATCGACATGATCTCCAGAGGTTGATGGGGATGGTCGATCCATATTTTGAGACCATACCTCTAACACTCTGGGAATTCTAGGCTAGTCTCAAAGGAGATGGTCACCCTTACATAGCTTGCAAGGGAATTTTACCTTCCATGAAGGATCAAAAGGTTTGTCGATAGGGGGTGCATTTGGAGTAAAAGCTGCATGGTTGGCCTCTTGCTTTTTTGACTTTTTCTTCTTCGTCTTCTTCTTCCTCTTCTTAGCCTCATGGTTACTATATTTTGAACTTTCACTAGGCGAAGTAGAATACGAAGGTGAAGAAATAGGGGAAGAAGGTGAGAAGTCATATTTAGAATCAGCATGATGTGATTCAAATGAAGGAGATGTTTGAACAGGAGTGGGGGCACTCGGGACCATCGAGGTCGAAAATAACCAGACACGTAAACAAATTTTTAACCCAGGGAGGGAAAACGTTGCCATATAAGGAGCACCAACATTTCAAAAAGAAGGAAAAGGACTGGGATTCCCATCTGAGGGGATCCCTTGATTGGTAGACTCTAGGAATGTTGCCATTGGGATCAACTTTTAAAGAGACACCAAGGAAGATAACTTTAACTAGGAATATTTCTTGGGCAGTTAATTTTAAGACACTGAAACAAAACTTTTCATTTTCATATTTTAAGAGTCAAGAAAAGGATGAAAGGTGACTCTAGTCATTTTCGATTGGAAACGAGCTCGAAGGAAAATTGCTCAAATGATCTTTTAAGTTTAAAGAGTCCAAAATATCAAATGACTACTCGAGATGATCTAGGAAAAAAGGATTACCAAGCAACCGTGAACTGTAGAATACCTCTCGGTGAACCAAGAAGTACAAGTAGGCAATCTCCCTAAATGTTGTGTTCAGTGTATCACGTTTGCAAGGTGGTTGACTCAATTTCCTATGGATAAAAGGGTTGCAGCCTATAGGGGTCTCCCATTATATAATCGATGGTACGAGGAGAAGAAATCCATACTAGCGATGTCTAATGTCGAAGCTAATGACAACTGCTAGGTTTAAATAAGTTGGAACACGTCGCTACCCTAGACCACTAAATGTGAGCATTAAGTTTCAATGCTTCCTTAGGTTAATTCAATAAATTTTAACGGTTGATATTGAATTACGTTTCAATTACAATGCCCTATTGTTGTCATCTGAAAACTCCTACATGCATCTATATGAGAAAAGAGATCTTGGTCTTCGACAAAAGTTATCACTAATTCAGAGATAGAGAACACAAAATTAATGCAACAATTAAAGAATGAAATATTTCACTAATAAATCTCCTAAATGCACTTAATCTTCCTACAACAACATAAGAAATTTCTAGTGAAGATAATGGAGAATCCTATAATAGTGTAGGTTGGTTCACGACACCTTAGGATAGGAATTAGTTTCTATTTCTTAGGGTATGGTTCTAACTTTTCTATAGCAATGTGTGTTATATAATGTTTGATGTTTATTGAGAATGTAGAGCATTTTTCAGAGCCAGAATCTCTTGGTTCAGACTCTCCTTTGTAGAGCTATCCAGTGAGCTTTATTTATTAATTCAAGAATCTCATTTTGACATGGTATCAGAGCTTTGACGTTGAGGAAGCTGACGAAGCTTGTACCTGAGTGGAGAGAGGCTAGCATGATTAAGGTAGAACCAGTACAGATTTTAAGGAGAAAATTCTGCTAATTCACTGTTAAGACTTACATGCTTTTTTATTTGCAGATCGACGCGAGGGATGAGGAGAAAATCATGCTGACCCTGTGAAGGAAAAACGGTTGCATTGTTTTTTTCTGCATGCTGCGTGGTGGGTTTTCGTCTGAGAAGGCCGCATTGGATGCTTGGAGGTTTGCATCAAGCAAAGGCAACATGTTGGGTTTCAATCTGGGGAGTAAGCTGCTGATCTGTGGAGTAAGACATTAATGATTGCGGGCGCACCATGGAGGAGACCTGCACGGCGGAAGAGGAGTCATGTTGTAGTGGTAGAGGTGGTAGATGGATATACGTGTGTGGTTTCATTGCCATATCACCGTGAATTTTAATTTTTCTTGAGGTTGAGGTCACTGCAGTCTAGCAAGGAGGAAGGAGATCCAACACGAGGGGGCGTCCGGAGGAGGCGGAATTTCAAGGTAGGCATGTTGGAGGCCATTGAAGAAGGCATGTTGAAGGCCAAATTACTTGCCCAGAGGCCAGGAGAGGAAGCCGTTGCTGTTTTCTTTGAAAGCCATTGCTGAAGGCCAAAATTTCTTGTAGAAATATTGCATTCAAAGTCACACAGTTTTTTGCGTATTCAAGATTGGAATTCACGCTGTTTTTTTGCGTATTCAAGATTGAACTGTATTGGTTTTTTAATTAAAGACATGGGATCTTATTAAATTGAAAGGGGTGACTTTTGTAAAAAGGAAAAAATGGGGCAATTGTTTTAAAGGGGAAATAAATCATGTAATTTTTTTTTAAAGGAGAGGGGCGATTATTCCTAAAGAAGGAATATGGTTCTTTATTTAAAGTTTTTTATTTAAAGAATTTAGGATGCTTAAGGAATATGGGTTTCTAATAAAATAATTCAAGTTCTTTAGTTAAAGGAAAGGAGGGGTTCTTCAGGGGGTGACTAAAAATAAGGGAGATCTGGGCTCTTTTTGTCTTCGATCTGAGCTCAGTTTTTGTTGTGGATCAGGCACTTGGCAAATTTTTTTTTTTTAAAGAGATCGGGGTTGTTTTTTTTTAATTATTATTGATATTGAAGTGTTTATTCATTCAAGATGAATAATCAAGTAGCATAAGATTACCTCAATGAAAACAACAAGTTGGATGGATCCAATTCCTTTGGTTGGAAATTCAACCTACAAACCCTTCTTGAAGGACACAATGCATGCACAATTGTGAACAATGATGAGGTGAAGCCAAACCTCATTGCAAGAGGAACAAAAACAACAATCCAAGACTGGTACAAGCAGGAGACTAAGGTGAGAATGCTCTTGAAATTGTCAGTCAAATATTGCATTATCCCCCATATCCATGATTGCAAGATTGCACCAGAGATGGAAGACGCTCAAGGATCTCTATGAGGTCAATAACACCAATCGACTGTTGTTCTTGAAGAGCAAGATTCTCTCCATCAAGATGGAGGAGAATGAGATAGTTGTAGCATTCATTTCGCGGATCAAGTAGCTCAAGAACAAGTTGGGTGATATAGGTGAAACTATCTCAGATAAAATATGGTCACGATTACCATGAATGGTATGAATGACGAGTATCAGATGTTCATCACTGGCTTGAGTGCAAGAGAAAAAGTCCCCACGTTTGAAGAATTGATAGGAATCCTCATGCAAGAGGAGGAAAGAAGACTCACTCATAAACCCCAGAGTACAGATCTAGCCTTAATGGTGAAGAAGAAGCCCTTTAGAGGAAAGACAAATCTAGCACAAAACAGCAACACAGCACCACAGAGAGAGATGCCCTCACCTCAAGGTATGTCTTTCAATAGAAATGACTCTGCGATCAAACACTTTTATTGTGGTAGAAGTAGACATATAGCTAGATATTGTATAAAAATAAGTTTGATGAAGGTCAGAAGAGACATAAGCAGCATGCAGGTCATTTTGCTGATGAGGATCATAGTCAGAACATCAGACTGTTAATATTTGACTCTACACTTTCGGCTAAGGATGAAATAGATACCTAGTTTTTCAACTCAGGTGCATCCATCCACATGACAGGGAACCGACAATGGTTTGAAGACTTCAAAGAGACCAGTAATGGAGAAAACATCTATCTTGGCAATGATAGAGGGTATCAAATCAAACATTATGGCAATATTCTTGTTTCTTTGCCTGATGGAAATATTAGACAAATCCATAATGTTATGTATGTACCCAGGATAAAAAAGAATTTGATCTCTATTTCTACTATGACTGATCAGAATCTCAACGCAAATTTTTATAAACCATATTCTGTCATTAAAGACCTGTTGGATTCAATGAAGCCTATTGCATCAGGTATTCGTGTGGGAGGATTGTACAAATTAAATGTCAAAAGCGCACTAGATCAGGCATTGGCATTGTTTTCCATGACTACATTGGACTTATGGCACTAGAGGTTTGGCCATATTAACTTCAATGATCTGTTGCTTTTACAAAAAAGAGGTATGGTCAAAGGTCTTCCAGTTTTAAAATCTGCTCATATTGATTGTGATGCATGTGCACTGGGAAAGTTGCACATAGCTGAATTTCGTGTGAATCCTGATAGAAAGAAGAGAGATATACTCAAGCTAGTACATATAGATCTATGTGGACCTATAGACAAGATCATTAGGTGGTGCATATTATTTTTATTGATGACTGTACTAGATTTAATCGGGTGTATTTCCTTAGGAAGAAAAGCAACACTTTTGAATACTTCAAGGAGTTCAAAAGTATGGTTGAAAACCAGACAGGTAAATGCATCAGGATTCTTCACTCAGATCAAAGGGGAGAGTACAAGAAAGATTTTGTACTCAAATACTACAAATATAATGGGATACAGCAGCAGTTTATAGTACCTCACACTCAACAAAATGGGGTTGCAGAGAGGAAGAACAGAACCCTTGTGGAGTGTGCTCACAGTATGTTGAAAGGTAAGAATCTTTCTAACGGTTTTTTTGCTGAAGCAATTAATATTTCAATATATCTATAGAATAGAAGTCTAACAAGAAGTTTAGATTTTAAAACTCCTTTTGAAGCTTTATTTGGTTTTAAGCCTACAGTTAAGCATTTGAGAGTTTTTGGTAGCAAATCATTTTCTAATATCGCAAAGGAATATAGAATTAAAATTCACTCAAATGCTATCAAATGTATTTTCGTTGGGTATTGTACATAATTTAAGGCTTACAATTTGTTTAATCCCTCTACTCATAGTGTGTTTGTGAGCAAAGATGTAGTGTTTCGTTAGAAGGTTAATGATGGAAGCCATGAGAGTGCTAAGGAAGAATGGCACATGCCTTGTTGGTGGAAGAAGGAAGTGATGAATCAGGTGACAACAATGAGCAGCAGTAGATGCAGTAGCAGCAAGAAGGGAAAGAAGATGATGTAGTTGTCAAGACAAGTCCAGAAAATGATGATCAGACAAGGTTTGAGGCTACCCCACCACTCAGGAGATTAAGTAGGAAAGCTCAATTTCTAGCAAGATATAGGGGAAATGCTTTTATAACTAGTATGATGAATGTTGTTGAACCTTCTAGTTATAAGGAAGAAAATGAATGTAGTGAATGGAAAGAAGCTATGGAATAAGAATATGAATATGTAATAAAAAATAACACTTGGGAGCTAGTTGAAGTTCCTAAAGGGAAACAAACCATAGGCTGTGAATGGTTGTATAAACCCAAGATGAATGCAGATGTAACCATAGATGTATGTTAGGTCCCTGTAATACTAGTGATTACCCCATTACTATTGTAGTTGTATCCCTTATTAATATTGTTGTGCCCCTATTGTCCCCATATTGTTATTACTATGCCCCATAGAATCCCTCTATTGTTATTTTTGTGCCTTTATATTATTGTTGTTAGGTCGGCTGGGTTATATTGTGACTCCTTAGACTCCAATGTATAGAAAGGATGTTTTGTCATTTGAATAATCAAAGAATCATTCATTTGTGTAATGTAAATGAGGTTTCCCCCTCAAAGAGGCTAAATTCTAAGGGGTTGATATATCTTTTCTATCTTTTTGTGAGCTGGTTTCATAACATTCGGTATCAAAGCTTTGGATTCTAGGGTTTTGCTACTCCAAATAGGCCATTGTGGAATTTTCGCTATAACTCTTTTTCTGCAACATTTCAGAAGCGAAAAAAACCCATTTGAGATGAAATAGAACTGAACCTTGGGTCCAAATTTCAAATCTTTTTGCGCTATATTTGTGGAGATATGATCTGAGGAAGTTGGTCTTTTTGCAGACTCCTGAATTACATTCCAAACAAGTGACCTGGGGAAAATCATCATAACATTCTCTCTGAGCATCGGATATAAATTTCGTAAGAAGTTACAACAAGAGTATGGACTGTAGTTTCTTGTATATAATTTTTAGAGGCAAAGGTCCAAACAGGGACACGTGGCGCATCATACAATTTCGCTCTACTGAACTAGTCTATAATCAGGTCACTGTGGGAGATTTGGCATAACTCTTCCTTGGAGAATCCAATTTCGATCAGACTGGTTGCATTGGAAAGAGGACATAGAGGGCTACTACAGGTTGCAATTTCGGAACTAGATGATCCGAAATTAAAGAGATACATTAGAGGCAATATCGAGCTCCTACAAAGTGAAAAAAGGTGTGTAGATGTTTTTAAATTGTTGCTTAAGCTTGGTTTGAAAAATTATTTTGAAGGAATTCAAAGGGAATAGTAGAGCATTATTATCAATAACTGATGCCCTGAGGAAAGAAAATGCAAACACCTACTAAGCAACCTTAAAGCTCTAGCATGACTCATGAAGAAGAGGAAGAAATGCTACATGATATATCAAAATTACAAGACCAAGTGCAAAAAATGCCACTGTCACAAAAGCTAACAAAAGCTAAGATAAATGGTGTGGAATCTAAGATAAAGGGTGTGGAAGCTAAGATGAATGGCGTGGAAGCCAAGATTGACGATTTGAAGATAGATTTGAAAGCAGATTTGACAAATTTTCTACAAGAAATACTTACTAATGGTGAAAGGGGAGTAAAGGAAACTCATGATGCGAACAAAGAAATGTTAATCATGATTTCATAGACTCTAATGTTGGATTGAAGACCCACCATATTCCAAAAATCGATATGAGGAAGTTGATGGCAAGGATCTCGCAACATGGATATTACAGATGGAGCAATTTTTCGATCTCAATAATGTGCAAAACACACAAAAGGTACGTATGGCAACTTTATATTTGGAACCAAATCAGTTTGTACGGTATCAATGGCTTTGCTCTCGTAAACAATTTATCACTTGGGCAATTTTTACGGAAGAATTGGTGGCACATTATGAGGATACAAAAAGCAA